>MU388938.1:0-128262 GCA_022578795.1 Xylariaceae sp. FL0255 | reverse complement strand
TAGTTAATAAAAAAAAAACTATTTTTTTATTTTTTCCTTGTTAAAAATCTATTTATATAAAAAAAACAAAATTTATATATATATATTTTAAATTAGTTAGATATTTTCAAAGTTGCTAAGTTTTGGTGTAAAAGTGGTGCAAAAGGGGGTCAAAGCGGTTACTGGTATGCTTCGACGGTAGGCACCTCGTTTTTACTCATGTACTAATGCCGCTTTAATCGATAGGGCACGGCACCCCTGATCCACGTTGTCGCGACAAGGCAGAGCTCTGGCTTTATCTCCCTACAAACTCGTAAGGTATCAAGATGATGCTATCTCGGGTCTTGCATAACGCCATGCAAGAGGCAGAGAGATTACATAGAGATACGTTGCCGACTGACTGGTCCGAGGTCAGAGTTGTCAAGATATCTGAATAGCCAATCTGTGTCGATCACTGCAAACCCCGATCCTCGACTAGGACGATTGAGTGCGTGGCGGCCTACGGCCATGGCGGCGTACGCATCCGAGAAGGACGCCTCTCAGTGACACTGGGGCGGGATCCGCCAAGGAAGGGATCACGTTCGACTTCCAATTTGGCGAAGATGCGTATTAGAGCTCCGAGTCGTCCCTCTGGGCTAAGTCCTCGGATCATGGCATCGAAATGCGAGGCGTCGAGCCCGTGCCCCTCGACAGACGGACGGATGCACGCTGCCTCAACATCTTTATATCTTCGTTACATCGACAACGAGTCCCCTGCCGTAAATCATTACCCAAAGCCAGTCGTTTCAAAGACGCAGGCCATCAGTGCAGAACGAGATATTCGAAAACAGAGCAAATGCTGCCAAATAAAATAGGATCGCCATTGGCTTCGCGACAACCATAGGCTATTGATTGTTGACCTAGAACGCTTCGCTCCGTATTGTCTTCCTCCAGCTGTTGTTTAGTATCCCGGCTGCGCATTTCGTCATGCTAGTACTCCTAGCAGGAATGCAACAGATAGTACAGTTGCGCTATGCCTTCGAAAAATACACCAACATTCTGACGTTGGTAATTGTCACGTTAACCGTAGGTGGTTTCGCCGTGACAGGAAGCATCAATGGCAGAGAACGCTTGACTGTCGTTAGGCGGGGACTCTGCCGGTCGAAGGGGTAATCGCGATTATTATGGTTGTCGCGCTTTTCATTGGCTGCAGGGTATCGGGTACTGCATCTCTTCGCACGCTGGGCATGGCTCTCGACGCTATCACTGTCCATATCCCGGTCGGGTCCGCCGGCGCGACTAGCTGTAAGAGCAGACCCTGATGCCAAAGCAGCCCGCACAGAGCTATCTTGGCATCGTCGCTCTGGCCGCCGGCAATATGATCACATGGGCCAACGTCGCCGGCGAGTACGGGTTTTATATGCCTCTAACAGCCCCCGTTTCCGGTTTGCGCTCTATTGCTTGTTAGGTGTCGGCGTGCCGCTCTCGCTCTTGATGGTCTTGGGGGCCGCGATTAGAGACGCGACCTATTCCATCCCGGCATGGGAGGTCGAGTATAATTTGGGTGACGCGGGAGCCGTTCTTGGCTATATCCTGACAAAGCGATTTGGTAACTTCGGTCGCTTCGTACTCGTCGTGCTCGGCTTGTCGGTGCTCGGGACGTGTATAGTATCTCCTTTAACCTTCAAGTCGTCGTGCCCCGGTAAGAAAGGTGCCGCGTATTTTCCTCTGCGATTCTTGCTACGCCCGCTATCATCGGCGTCGCACTCCCGGCCCCCAAGTAGTTCGTGAGCGCTATCATCTATATCCTAAACATCATAGGCTATTACGCTGGCACTTCCATCACTATCTTCTGGGATATCCAACTCCGTTTCACACCAGTCCCCTGTTTACGACATGCGATACCAACGTCCATGAGCTAAGGGTTATCCTCATACAAGCATTGTTCCTATTAAAAAAGCTTGCTCGCTCAGTACTATACGGGGAAGAGGGGGTCCTGGACATTATCTTGTACTTTTGATGGTCTTCAAGATGATCTTGAAAAATTGCCAAGATCGTCCCGATATTGTTTCGAGATCCGTCATGGGTACATAAACATATTGTGAAGCCACCCTTTCCCGGTACTATGTGTAGGTAATTATGTGCAAGTAGGTACCTTGGTACTCTGGGTGTTTGGCTACAGTCCGGGTGGTATCGACATTTCACTGGGTACCGTCATAGTCTTCGTCGTCTTTTGTATGGACCCCACGTCCTGCGAGATGCATGACACGGTTGACTGCGCCGTCCTTCATGTTCGTGGGGCCGCCGGGAATACTTAGATACTGTCTAGGCACATACTGAGTATATGTATTGGGTGGAGCTAATGGATGAACTGCCAGTGATGTCGCTGCTATGTCGTGTAAGTGTGTGTGAGTTGTCACTATCCCAGCCATGTTTCTAACTTTCTCAGTTCACACACTAGTTGAAGTGACTTAGACAATGGCGACATCCATGCACAGCCTGCTAAGCAAGCATCAATCAGGTGAGGACGACGATGATGGCGCTCGGGCTTCATTCGACAGCGAGACAACAGATAGGCCACAGACAGAACCACCCTGTATCACCACTGGAGAGAGATCCACGCGCAAGACCATCCTCTATTACCGACAGGCACCCTATTTTTGGCAGCTCTCTCCTTCGCCTTTGGCCTCGTAATCCTGACCCCAACGCTCTTCTTCTCCACTGAGCAGAGCCGCGGGGACTGCGGAACTACGCCCGAAGAAGCCCTCAGTAGAGGCTGTGTGCTCGATCTCATTCCCGGCGCCTTCGTCCATCCTGATTGCTACGACGCTGAGCTTGAGGCGCAATTCCTTGCCGAAGACGACTGGCACTAGTATAGCGACCCCGAGGGCAGCGCTGAGTTGTCGCTCCAATCGATCCGGGCAACCGGCGGTCCTAGTAAGCTTCCTCTGCCCTAGGCCTTCTCCCAATCATCAAATAAGTTCTCTGCTCTCGAGAACATAAAGAGGAGTCGAATTAGCATATTCATTCCTAGGGGAGCGTGTTTCAGTTGATGCTAAACGACACTGGAGAGTGATTACTGACTCCTTTTTCCTTCTAAGGTCCGTACTATGTGACCAAACGGTATCATGTCGTTCACTGCGCCTACATCTGGCTCAAGTTTCACCGCGCTGTCGCTCGCAGCCTCCCGACTGACAGTCACGTCGGCGAATATGATCATTCCCGACACTGCTTCATGAGCCTCACTATGGTTGATAACGCCACGGGACTGGCGCCCCTTCCTTTCGGTCACATCTTTACTTCCTGCGACTTGGCGCAGACTTGTAGGTCCTCCTCACTTTCAAATCATTGTTTCCCTTGAGGTTTTTCATGGACTGAAGATTAAGCTACTTTTAGTTAAGATAGAGGACAGCTATAAAGCCGGGATACTGCTTTGCGGCCTGTGTCTGGACGTGAAACAAGCTGCTATGGTGTGGGACGAGTGATAACTGGACTAGAGATTCAATAAAATAGAAGCATTAGATAAATGCCTATATTAATCAGGCTCTGCTCATTACTTGTCATGGTTCCCTTCCGATTCACCTGTATCTAGACGCTGTTGCCTTAAATTCTTGTACATACCTGCGCGATGCTGTCATCTAACGTTTCTAGGCCTCCGACACGAACACGCACGATCTTGAAGCTTGCTGGGCTATCCTGCTAATCTCTGAATGGCATCCAAATCCCCCGACTCTTCACAAAGACGCCGGAAGAGTCCACAGCTCTGACCAGCTTTCATCTGTAGCAAATCCTTGATTCGGCCTTGCTCCACTACCCTTCCAGAATCCATCACCACAACTCGGTCGTAGTCTGCAATGCTGAGCAGCCTATGTGCAATAGTGATTACCGTTGCCCCGTAATCTGCGATATAAGCCCTCACGCCTGATTGAATGGCCTTGTCCGCTTCGTGATCGACTGATGCCGTCGCCCCATCAAGAACAAGAACTCGCGTGCGTCGGAGCAAGCCCCTGCATTCAAGTTGATCGTGTCAGTAATCATATTTCTAGAAAAAGGACTGCACGAACATGGGTCTTTTCGCAGTTCATATAAGATGGAGATCTCGTCAGAAAGGGTTTTCATGATTCGCACAACGTACCTGGCCATACACACAATCTGGCGCTGGCCTCGGGAGAGTTCCGAGGCCGCTGCATCAAGCTTCAAACCATACTGCATAGTCTGTAAAACAGCGCGTATTTCATCGTCACTGTGCTGATGCAAGGCGTCGATGTTGTCACGTACAGTGCCGTCAAAAAGCTGTACATCCTGGGGAATCACGGTGACAGCTTCACCGCGCAACCGTGATAACGTTACGGATGAAATATCGACGCCGTCGATCTCAATTGAACCGCCAGTATCGGGGTCCAGTGCTCGTAGCAACGAGAGAACGAGGGAGCTCTTACCAGCTCCTGTACGCCCAACGACGGCTACGCGCTCGGCTGCTTTCGCTTCGAAATTGACATCTCGTAGGACGGGATCAAGTTCGGCTCCGTAACGAGCCGTGAAGTTACGGAAGACGACATGGCCGCTCTGTGGCCACTCATAGGGAATAGTATGAGCTCCTGCTGGGCCCTCTCTTCGCGTCTTAGCAACGGCACCCTCGCGGTCGATTGATGAGTATTCGACAATGGGCTCGAGAGACGTCAGGTTCTCCTGAACTATGGCATATATCTGAGACAGCCATAGCATACTCTCGGTGAAGGTCGCAGCGTAAGTGAGTGCCAACCCTGCTATTCCCGACTCGATCGACCCTTTGTTCGCGACGACGAAGGCGCCTGTCGCACAAGTAATGATGCTACCCAAGGCACTGATCCTCAACAATAACTACTGCTTGCTGGCTGAAAGCAGAAGATAGGGCCGATTCAAGCCGTCCACAAGATCATCTATCTTGCTCACAAAGAACGCCTCCTTGTTGTAGCTCCGTATGCTGGAACAGCCATTGATCGTTTCTTCCACTCGCTGATATAATGGAGACCTGGAAGCAGCTTCTATTCTCTTTAGATCGCGAGCCCCGACTGTATACAGCATCATGACCAAGACATACGCAAAGAAGACTAGGGGTAAAATAAGTAATACAGCGACGATCGGTATCACTTGTAGTATGAGACCAGCGACTATAGCTACCGAAACCACTATCTGCAACGCGGATATGGAGAAGGAAGCGAGGTACTGATCGATCACGCCTATGTCTTTCACGAAGCGGTTGGTGATTTGGCCCATTGGGCGGTCAAAAAAAGTGAGTTTGGCGCCGAGAACTGAGTCGAGGAATTGCTCGTAGACTGTGGTTGATGCTCTTACAGAGCCGGTGAGTGCGACCATGTCCCGAGCAAAAGTAAGCGCTGCGAAGACTAAAACGACTGCGAGATAGACACCCAGGTAGTACCAAGGGCCTGCGGCTTTCGACCCGACATCTTTTGGTGCGTTGCCGGATAAGTGACCTTCATGTGCCCACTGTTTGATCTAAAGATTCGTGCCTAAGGCCGCTGCTTGTTGAAGGACGAATCCCAAAAGCACTGAGGACCAGAATAAGACACCCCCCAAGGACTGTAAGTAAAACATGATGGTCTTCCAGGGCACTGCTCCTTTGAGCTTTTTGTCCTCGATGTCCTTGGCCCCGCTTGTTGCTGAACCAGACACACTGTTGACGATGGGAGATGATGGTCCTTCTTTCGAATCTATGAGATCTGGTGACTGTGATGGCACTTCCACAGATGCAATCCGAGAAGAATCGCTGAGGAGGTCCTTGGAATTGTACCTCACCTGCCCCCAACAGTACAACAAGGTCTGATTGGGGAACGGCCAACTGAACGTGGTGAGTGGCGAGGATACAAGTTCTACCTCGCATCAGAGGACCCTTGATCGCATGCGTAAATATGTGATTCGCTATATGCGAGTCAACTGCACTCAAACAGTCATCCAGGACAACGGCGTCTGATGTATGGTATAAGGCCCTTGCAAGCGCTACCCGCTGCTTCTGACTTCCTGATAAACGACTTCCTCGCTCACCTGCAAGCGTTTCGTCACGCTCAGCAAAAGAAGCCAAGTCCGGACCTAGGGCAACAGCGTCGAGTGCTTCTTTGTATCGCTGTCCATGGAAAGGCAAACCAAGGAGGATATTCGATTTTATGCTTTGATTCATAATCCACGCGTCATGTGGACAGTACACTGTTCCATGACCAGTCGGTGAATTTGTATTGACGGCTTCACTGTTGGGGTGAATAAACTTGTCCGCGCTTTAGGCGCATCTCGCCCAGTAATGCTAATAGCAAAGATGATTTTCCGGAGCCGCTCGGCCCAATGATAACGTTCAAGCCTCCTCTTTTGAATGATATGTCTAGTTGACGCAGCTTGAAGCCATTGGGATGAGAATCATCCAACGGTATGCCTGGCTGCGTTGATGCCGTCGTTATGCCTCTACAATTCGGCCAACTCAGATCAGCACCTTCGAATCCAATGATGCGTGAATAGCCATTCAGTTGCAGGTATTTATCGGTCTCGCGTTCGCTCAGAAATTGGTCGAGCCGACACAGCGACACATAGGCTTGGATGAGATAAGTGATAGAGTCCGCGAGTCTATTGAGAGGGATTCGGAGAATAGATAGGGTTGTAAGAGCAGGAAACGCGGTGGTAGTCTGCAGAGTATTTCCCCAAACAGCTGTATATAGAGCCAATGTAAACAGTGTTGCCAAGAATGGAAGTGAATAGAAGACAGTCAAGTTGATAGACCACCAAATGAAACGGGTCCATAGAACCTTGAGCTCTTTTCCACGCTTAAGCATCAGACGGCGTCGAAAATCAGCTTCCTAGGCGTAATACTTGATGAATCGGACGGTACGCAGGAGTTCATTGCTGCCCTGGACCCGGGCATCAGTGGCGGATAGAAGTTCTGTTTGCACAGCAGCGAGACGCTTGGAGAGCACTACATTGAGTAGGAGCAGGGTCGTCATAAGAAGAACCCCGAACATGCCGCTGGTGCCAAGAATGTTGTATAGAAGACACGTGCCGATTACGGTTTGCACAGGGAACGTGACCCAAACCAAGTAAAGATTTCCACTTTGGCTGCTGGTGAAGTCGACATCAGCCGAAACCAGATTGATGATGCGGCCATCGGCAGCTTGGCTGTCGGTGTCCACCCCTGCCTCATCACTTGGCTGTGTAGACCCCAAAGGCTTTGCGACTGGCCGATGAAGCACCTTCCGGTATACCAGCCCTAAGAGGATGCAACGCACTCTGGCGGTAAGGTTGCTCCCCTCCCAGGCACATTGTGACTCGGCCACGCCCGTGATCAGCCCGGAAAGTAGTAGTCCGAGTGCAGAGAGCCATACATTGCGCAACGTAGCAGTCTCGGCAGGGTCGTCCAGAAATTCGAGGATGTACTTGATGAGCAGTGGCGGTGCGAAGACAAAAATGCTCGTTAAGAAGGCCCAAAAGCCTTGCCATAGAATTTGCAGCCTGGCGTAGTCGAACAGTTGCCACAGAAGGGGCACAGGGAGACGTGTGGCGAGATACTTGGAGACGACGAGAGCGGACCGTTGGGTGTGTCTGACGGGGCGAAGGTCTTCAGCAGCTACAGATCCTTTTAGGAACGCCTTCCATAGAATGGCATCGTTCCACGAAAAAGAGAGACGAGAGAAAATGTTGGCAGCGTCCTCGAGCCCTAGCCTAGCCATGATGCTAAAGACGGCTCGCCTCAATCGCGGTAGGGATCACAAAACCAGGTGAAATGTGCTGGGCGCTGCTTCCTCTACTGAGGCAGACAGTGTTGTATGACCTACTCATCACGATTTGGGTACCTACTTGAACTTGGGTCTTGGGGAACACTCCGGACGCCGCGCCCGTTAATGGCACAACTTGTTAAGGAAGTAATTACCCTATGGAGGTTGAGATAGTAAAACATGCAGCCCTCGATATGCTTGAGCACATGTGATAATGTTTACTCCCTACCCGTGACACGTCCAACTTGACGAATCGGCTTGTAGAGAATACTACTAAGCACAGTAGGTATACCATAAAAGTGAGGCAACATCCTCTACGATCATCCATCCGTCGGGGCACCGATTGCGCCGCCCGAATCCGTGCCAGCCGGGCTGATATGTAACTCGACTACCAACTCCATTGGTAGCATGCCTACAGAGTTGGTCAGCGTCTATGAAAGGGGTCGTTTGGGTATAGTCCCTGCAACCTGCAAGACATGATCCTGGGATTATAGTACCAACTGCATATCCATTATCTTGATACTCCGCTTCTATACACTGTGCAAAGTGCAGGAGTCGGTCATGTATGACGGACGCCTCATCACGCAAGCACGTATCGCCACAAAGTTTTTTTTTTTTTTTTTTCTGCTAAGCAAGGACTACGACAACAGTCCATCTACGGGTACTTTCCGTGATTTGATGAGCATTTGGTGCTCATATATAACCTGTCAGCGGCATCTTGCACTGCCGCAACGACTCGTTCTTCGATAATTACTTATTATCTAATTCCTCATCTAACACAACCTTCTCTACCTTTCGTGCAAACTCATCACTCACCATGTAGCTGACTCGTCTGATCCTAGGCCTTGTGGCTTCTTTCCCCGCTATCGCTCTTGCGGCGCCTGTCGAAGTCAATCTCGCGTCTGGTCTTGCCAGGGCTCTCAAGCGTGAGGAGCCTTCAGTCGGTGTCATCCCCGACATCTCAAAAATGCACAACTTAGTCATGTCTTGAATGTGATTGATGAGGGAAAATGGAGGAGCAATAATGATAATCCCAAGAAGTTGGTTGGATGCCAAGCTTTCAGGCGTATTGGCAACTGCCCTGTTGATGTAACATGTTGTGTCAGCCTATATATATGTACATATGCAGGCAGCTTCTTTCCGTGTCGCGATTGGACAACGAGAATAGACGCAGAGCCATCTAGGCAGACATAGCATGGAGGACGGTCCCGTGCGAAGAAACATGTGCCGTAGGTTTGAACACGTTGAGCTGGCATGTCTTACTTCACCAGAAATATGTTTTGTCGCCCAGAACGATTATATGAAAAGGGTCGCGTCGGTGTAGGGACATTGATATATTGGTAAGTAGTCACGACGTTAAATTTGAGGTTCCGGCACCGAGTTTAGAGGCCTGTAAAATACATGTAGTTATGTGATGCGACGCCCTTGGTATTAGTGTGATGGGTGTGATGGAAGATAGTAACTAGTGCAGAAGGCAGTTACCACACGCTACTATGTACGTCTTAGCCTTGACATTTAGGTATATATGCGCTGTGGTTAAAAGCCGCCCTCATCAACATCAATACCACTGCTTAACTGACCCCTATTCCTTATCGTATCAGTATCTACTGTATAACTCATACAACCACGAATGATTAGGTGCGTGAGGCGTCGCTTATAGCGAATTAAATCCCAGCTTGAGTTTGACACATCTGCAATGATAACCTAGTGATGATTTCAATATGTCTACAATCACAAGACATCCTCACGAGTACGCGAAACAAAGTATTTGCATAAGCAGAGACTCCACGGGCGATAGAACCGTGTAGATAGTTAGCCAGCAGCTAAGGAATTATACAGATGATGAAGCCGTTGAGCAGGTAGGTCAACCGTACAAGTTTGCATAAAGGACAGTCTCAACACAGTCTCTCAATATTGGATACCTGAGTTAGGTAGGTAGGTACATACTATCTCACAACAGAGTTTGATCTCTGAAGTACTCATATCCTCTAGGAATGCAACGTACTCATCTACTCGCCACCTCACTTCGCACCAGGAGCAAAGAGCGCCTTCTGAGTATCATAATTATACTCCAGGTCCTTGTGCCAGTAATTAGTAGCAT
This sequence comes from Xylariaceae sp. FL0255, assembly GCA_022578795.1. Classification (NCBI taxonomy): domain Eukaryota; kingdom Fungi; phylum Ascomycota; class Sordariomycetes; order Xylariales; family Xylariaceae; species Xylariaceae sp. FL0255. The sequence goes on along the minus strand of MU388938.1, from coordinate 118,452 downwards.
CGGGCTTAGCTAACAACCACGCTTCATCAAGTGCAGCAACAACATCATCAGGAAGGGGACCCTTCTCCAGCGCATCCAAGTTCCCATCCAGCTGCTGATAGCTTGAGATGCCAATGATGATACCATCGGTGCCTCCGTTCGTGATCTTGAGCTTCGAGTGATGGACTGTCCAGCGCAGTGCCGTCTCGATCATGGTGAGGCCGGGATGCTTCTCGATGGCCTTCTCAATAGTCTCCAGAGCACGGAACACGTTGTCCTTGATGTATCGCTTGCGGTAGGCCACTGCCGCAGGGTTGCTGTCGCTGAATCGGCCTTCCGAGGGAAGCAGGTCGGCGCTCTTGATCTTGCCGCTGAACAGACCACCTGCTATCGGGTTGTACACGACTATGTCGAGCCCGTAACGCCGGCAGGCTGGGATCAGCTCGGGCTCAATGCCGCGCGTGATGGCGTTGTACATCGCCTCTGCAAGTATGGTTAGGGGAGTGATCATCTTTGGGTTGCCGAGCAGCAGGTGATAGGGGCAATGATAGTGAATCTGAGCAGTATGTCCAATTTGCACCGGGTTCATTCGAAAGAAAGGGAAACTTACGATAGATAGTAGGCCGGACCCAACCATTGTACTTGCACGTCATGACGACCTCGGCGACCTCAGCAGCAGTGAAGTTAGAGAGACCGAGGCGCACGAACTTGCCTGCCTTGTGCAGCTTATCGACAGCCTCAAGTGTCTCCGCAAAAGGAGTGGCGCGGTCCGCAGCATGAAGGTAGCAGATCTAAAGGTAGGTTCATACTATGTAAGTATGACTTACTTTCACTAGTGCTCGAAAATAACAAAAAATTAATGTTCAAAAACTCACATCAACACAATCAGTCCCCAAATCCTTAAGACTCGTCTCTAGACTATCAACGATCTTATCTGGCTCATTATCGCCGTCGGCACCGGGGTACTGGAACTTCGTAGCGAGTGTCAAGCCACGATCCTTCCAACCTGCCTCGCGCGTGAAAGCTTCCTGCTTGCGCGCGACGTACACGCGGGCGGTGTCGACCTCGTTATACCCGCGCTCCTGGAAGCGGTCGAGCACGCGGGCGAACTCGCTGGGATCGGTGATGCGCGCTCCGGCAGCGGCGTCTGGCCCGAAGGTCATTAGACCCAGGATGATGCGGTTCGTGGGGGATGTGGGGATGAGAGGCATTGTGAAAGATGGAAGAACGTTTCTCGTTGGGTGATTCTTTTTTCAAAATGAAAAATTAGTTGGGAGCTAAGGTAGAAGAGATGGATGGTGAGCCAGTTGGTTAAATACTCGGATTGACTGACTTATACGCTACATGTAGCACGGCGCGGGGTCGACACGGGATTATTAGATTTCGGAGAAAGCACTCCTACTTACCTTAGGTGGCTTAAAGGACAATGAAATCAGACGCCGAAGTCCGATGTTCAGGTCTTCGGCTTTCTAATGAGGTGACTCTAGTGACTCTAGAAGAAGATTAGATGAAAGGTACCTAAGAAACAATGACAACATCGCGATACCTCGCGGCTCGGACTTAGTACCGGTTACATCATCGGGATGAATGGAGAGGGGCCGGCAAGGTGGGGGCTTTGAGTTGTCGGATATATAGAATGTTTATTGCGGCGGTTGTTGCCTGCGGACATTTGAAACGGTATAGAGAAGATTAGCATGGCCTCTGTACCAAGGTTGACACATGTGAACAAAGAGAAGCAATTTTGCTGCTTCTATGTCCCTTTTATAGATCCATATAATCATCAGTATATGATCTTCAAAAGGTGTTCATGGACTGATACATCGTAATATTTGGTGCAATATTGCTCTCTAACATCTCGCGGTTTATTGCGAAATAATCACATCATTTGGTCAATCTGCCAACTATATTCGAGGACTTCAACAACACAGATCACAGACAATGAAAAAGAGTCATGCCATTTGAAAATTTGGAATATCTTCTCCCCCACATGCATGTCGTAGTAGGACGATAGATGATGCCCATCATTTGACATGTCATTTCCTCGCCGTCGTAGGGACTATGCTCGAATTATAGTATAACTCCGGCTCTCAGAACAGTGCTTCTCACTTGACACTTAACAACCATAATCAAGTTTTTCTTCGCTCTTAGCCCACTCACACAGTAAGCCACTAAGGCTCACCAGGCCAAATAGAGTCGGCCAGCTCCCTAACAAGCTGAAGCTTCTTGATCATGTCCTCTCTCGTAACCGAGTTGCCCAAATGGTGACTCGCGAACCCGCACTGCGGACTAACACCCAACCTCTTCAGAGCCTCCTCACGCGTCTGTGCCGCGCCCTTCGCGACGATGTCCGCCGCCGCAAACACACGCTCCTTCATCTCATCCACGTTCTCTAGCTCAGGGAACTTACTCGTGATGACGCCCAGCACGACGTTCTTGTGCCGCGGAAGCTCTTTGAGCGGCTCGAAAGTACCCGCGCGGTCTGTATCGTACTCGAGGAAATACGTGTCCGCGTTGATTTCCTGGAACAGCTTGGTCGCGATGCGGTCATATCCTCCCTCGGAGAAGTGCTTGCTGTAGGCGAAGTTGCCTCGACAGAGATGGATCCCGAGATGCATGTCTGAAGGTCGTGCGGTGATGCAGTCGTTGTAGAGCTTAACGTACGAGTCGAGGAGCGCGTCGGGATCCTCACCGTCTGCTTTGAAGCCTGCGATCATCTTCTCTGAACAGAAGTCTGTTGGCACGGGGAGAATAGCAGATATGTCAGTCGCATGAAACGGAGAGGAAAGGGACAAAGAAGGGAACAGTTTTCTTACATGCTAAGTTCGGGTCGTCAATAGTGACATTGCGGCACCCTTCATCATACAGCGTCTTCAACTCTGTACGATACGCTTCGGCGATATCACTAAAGTATTCGGCATCGTTTGCATAGACTTCTTTCGGATAAGCCATGCCATTTTTATAGCGCAGGTGGTACCTGTTCATCATCCATTAGCGGTAATAGACTTTGATATGCGTAGCACAAAGGCTGCACGGCGAGAAAAATGTCAGACATGACTGATCTGCTCTCACCATTCTGGCGCTGCTAGCGTGATCTTCAGTTCTTTAATTCGGTCTGCACCGGATTTCGGATCGGCCTCCAACACTTTCTGCTTGAGAAATTCCCAGTCTTTGAGATAGCTACTACCGACATGCTTAATCTTCCCCGTGCAGACGATGGATTCTCCTGGCTTATGGCCCGATTCGGCTATGCACCAAGATCGACGGTAAGCGGGAGATATTGATAGAAGGTGAGGAAAAGAAAATGGTACTACAACAGTGCGGCCGAGTCAAAACTTACTGAAAGCTGCAATATCCGGGACATACATGCGAAACATGCCCCAATCAGGAGTCGAGATCTCCTCGAAGCCCTCAAGGTTGGGGAAGAATGTGCCCCAGAATTGATGGCGGCGATACTCTCCGTCATTAATGGCATGAAAACCGAGGTCAAGCTGTACCTTTACGATGTCCTTGATGGCGTTGTTGGTGATGGTGCGGAGCTTCTCATCGTCGCCGATATCGAGAGCTTTGGCTTCGTCGAGCTCGACGCGCCGCTCGGTCAAGTTCTTAGGTCGCAGCAGGGAGCCGAGATGCTCCGCCCGGAAAGGGGGGCGCTGCTTGTTGTTGACCATGCCTACCTGTAGCTATCCGTGTAGCGTAGGTAGGTATCAGTAGGGGTAATGGGAGCACTCAGAGCGGGCAGTGTGATATCTCTAGTCACATTTGGGTGCGCCTATATGGGTGTATTGAAAGCGGAGGAGAAATAGAAATAATCCCTTTCTGGAATTTCGAACTCTTTTTATATTAGGAAGCTACGCACTGAAGAAACTAACATCACCACTGAGACGCAGCTGCCGATAAGTACGAAGAGGGGAAGAACTTGCATCCGCTACCGAGTCTCCATTGACAAAATAAGGACTAAAGCAAACAGGGGGCCTCTTGGGGAAATTGGAATGCGATTGCACCGGTGCTACATCATCATGGGTGGTGTATTCGGACGAACCCCTCAAGCGAAGGTAAGGATGTTCAATGGAGCTATGAAGTAATGGGCGACGGCAGCTGAGGCATAGCGCTCAAATAATTCAACCATATAGATTACCGGCCGGCCTGTTGGGGATGATTGAGCTGACCGGTGGGACATTTGCTAACTGGCCGGTTGTGCTTGTACTCAAATCAACCGGCATAGCCTCCGGATTTCGTGTATGGACCGATATCAGATGGACGGCGACATTACATACATACCTAGGTATTGTGCATAGCTGCGGGTTTTCAGCCGTTATATGCATGAACAACTTGACCACGCAGCTAACATCCGATGTCGATCGTCCAATGATACGAAGAGCATTGGGATGGCCGCTATGCAAAGGCAAACAAGACAAAAAGACTCCGGCATTTGTTCCAACTGGCAACAGCGGATGAGATTTCGCAAGCAATTCCGGTGTTGAATCAAATACTCAGCGCCGCTCCTCCGCAAAACTTGCCGAGGGTGTGGTGCGGCATTGTGAGGCAGGAGGATGACTAGTGTACGAATAGTTGCAAAGAAGAGAAAGCGGGACAAGAATTGGTAAAATCCCTGCTAACCCCGCCTTTGTCAACGCTGACTTCATCATTGAATCTCCCAACACATGACTGTATACCATATGTGCCTTAGCTGCAGTTGTGTGATGTCCCCTGCTCAAACTTGCAGATAAGTTAGGACTTAGAAATGATGGGCATAACACAGTTTCGGCAGTCATTATGACCTGTCAATTGATGTTGGACACAACAGCCAAAGAGACACTGAACGGGTCAACCTGGATCACACTACAAGGATCTGAACGGGTGCTGCAGATGAATTTGGGGTTTGTGGAATGATACCAGAAATGAGAAGAAAATCTTACTGTTGATGTGTTTGTACGGATTATGTGGCGTTATAATGAGCCAACGGAATGGGCTGTCTGGAATAATAGATGCCCGGCATAGTCGGCTCAGGTACAGCAAGGATGAACTTTTCAACATAACATACAATGTGCGACTTTTTGACACCCTTTCTCTGTGATACCGTGGCCCGTCACCGTGTTATGGCGCATTCAGACGTTTCTTGAACGACATAGCCACTAACAGATGAGTTTTTCAAATACACATATGTATCCATTGGTACCCAGAGCTTGCGGGTCGTGTTCGTGGTGTTAGCCACCTAGTATCTAAAACAATAGCCAAACAAATTTCACTTTCTTAAATGTTTTGACCGCCTCTTCCAAGTTGGAGGCGAGTCAGCTCCCCGCAGAGATGTTGGAGATAGAAACAGTGTGCTGTTGACAACCCCCACGGACCCTGTATCTCCCCGCACTAATCCCGATAACCTTAGTTTGTCAGTGTCCAGGGGGTTGCGGCCTCCAAAGAGCTGAACTTTCACTTTCAGCTTCACGATATTCTGGAACTGCCGCTCTTATCCAGCTCTGAATTTGGCTTTCCGGGTTTCTTGAAATAAAAAGCAAATTCAAGTAACTCAGAGCAGTGAAGCTAGAACCATGGATAAGATTCCAGCCGAAGTCCTCCTCGAGGTATTCGACTATCTCGCCGGACCCGCTCCGTCAACTGAACGACTTCACCACCAACCGCATCCAGACTTGTTCGCAGCTCGAGTATTTGAATCTCCGCGTCCGCTACAGTCCGTATCTCTAGTGTCTAAATCCTGGCGTACTCTCTCTTTGCCGGCATTATTCCGTCATGTCCACTGGCAACCGTCGATACAATCCTTGTCTCACTTCACGCTGAACCCCATCCCTCTCCTTGATTTCCTCAAGAAGAACAACCTCGTACACTATGTCGAGACTTTCACGCTCTCGACTGACTATGTTGATCCCGTGGTCATCAACCAAGGTCTCACCCCGCAGATCCGTTCTGTCGACCTCGACTGGCTATGGACTACTTTATTCTCCGTTGTCGATCCCTTGCGATTCATGCTGATGGCGCCGCCCTCTACGCTGGCAGCACTCACGTCGCGGAGGCTCGATATTGATGATAATTGGTGCTTTGAGCATCCTTACACTATAATTTCCATGTCGAGAGCCTCCCGTGATGCAACTGACAGGGTCGAACAAGACGATACTCCTGTCGAGTCTACAGCAGTTAAGGCCACTACGTCATATACTGCGCAACCCGAAGGCCGTGTCCGGTCAGCTTTGGTGAACCGATATCTCACCCCCAGACCAAAAGGCCCACCCCTTTGCCTTCTCTTCTCACTACGGCCATGGACGTCGCTCCTTTTGAACGAGGGCTCATTTATCCCAGCATATCGAAACTATGACTACGGCGAGAGGAAACCACCATCTATGCTGGTGCCCCTAATCGGTTCACACGGGTTAGGCGCAAACGCCAGGACAAAGGGCTTGATCCCACCAACGGTCGTGGATTTCAGCTACGTCGCCGTATTCCCGCACGCAACCCACGTTATGCAGCTATTTGAGAACCTTCCCCCGATCGAGCGCTTGTTTATACAGATTACTCCAGGGCCCGAGAATAAGGTCTTCAAAGACGCAAGGGCCATGCGCGACGTTGAATCTCGCGACTTGTGGGAGGAACGAGATTCAATCCAAGGCAAGCTGCTCATCCCCGAAGTACATGAGCAGTCCTTGGACAATTGGAATAGCCTACGGGTCTTCGAAAGTGGTGACCTTGTATCCATAGCCATATGGCATAAGATCCTGCTGACCCCACCAAGGGGGTGGAATATCACAAGCCAGGGCGTCATGACGCTGAATCCAGTGAAGAGCGAGCGGGCGGATGACAGAGATCCAGATATAGACGATATGGATTCAGACCCCGATGATGATTTCTGGAATTTCACTTGGGAGGTGTGAGTGTTGCCCTTTTGTTGCCAGATTCATCATGAGAACTTTAGAATAGTGACTGACCCCATTCCCACAGGCCACCAAGCCTCGAACGATTCGCATTCAGTGGAATTGAGTGGATCAAGCCGGGGACTTTGAGGGACGGTGTTGTGATCAGAGACGGCGTTTTGCAGATAGTGGATAATAGTTTTTAATCGAGGGGCAGCTTGTATACGTATGAGCAGTCATGAACTTGATATTTCGCAAATCCTGATGGGGACCTTGTCACTATAAAAGGGCCCGGTCTGGACTGGTGCAGGCTGTAAGGGATAGTCGATTTCACGGACACTGAAATGGTTCTGTTGGCAGGTATTTACGAACTTGCCAAAGGTATCTTGATTTCGCTCGGCTGCAGCAATGAGTATGACGGCATGAGGGAACAAGTCATGGAACTCTTGGATGGCACTGATCAGCGGGGGGATGATAGAGGGGTCGTAGGTGATGTCTGCACCCAGGATGACATCGACGGGTTGACCTCCGTTCCACTCCTTTTCTTCGGTACCCATGAGAGCATGGCCCCAAATATAGTCGACAGCTTTTACGTCAGGGGAATTATGAAGGCCATTGAGATAGAAGTTTTCAGACAAGGTGGCGACGACTTCATCTGCACCGTCGGAGGCGATGACATGAGTGGCTCCGAGATACTTAGCACAGAGGATGGAGATATAACCCGGACCAGCACCAAGCTCGAACACTCTACGACCACGGATGAGATGGGGGTGAGAGGAGAGATATTGGCCCATATGAAGGGCGGCATCCCATGTTCGGTGGCCTGTCACACCGAATGCGGACAAGACGTTTCGGTGTTCTAGCAGCGTGATACGAGGATCAAGCCCAGGTGACGGCGAATCCAGCAAGGAGGGCGTGTAGGTGACATAAGACTTTTGCTCGGCCATGATTGCATCGGGAGGGAGTTTACAGACGAGCAGGCGCGAGAGCGATGTCATCAGGTCCTCTGACACGCCCTGGAATATTCAAGTCAGACTTACATTGACTACTCGCCTATGCCTAGATTCTGAAGTCATCTAGTAAATTGGTAGCAATGACAGCCTTACATATTTGTCCCAGTCGTCTATGCTCTGCTCAATGCTGGACACGAGGTGTTGCAGAACCTTGAATTGATATCTCTCTGGTGGAGGATGGGGCAGGGCGTCTTCAGCGAAGAGGGCATTATACAAGATGACTTGAGTCTCCTCTTCTTGAAGGAGCGTTGGTGGGGGATAGTCTAAGTGATGTTCGAGTTGGAGATATTGACGAATGAAGCGTGAGATGGAAGGGCCCTTCATGATGTTCTTCGATAGGGGGGATCCTCTATTCAATCTAGTTGCATAAAACTGTGATGAGTTGAGTCCTCATATTGAAGAGTGAGTGCTTCACTGCAACATGCCACTGCAAGTGAGGTGCAGAATACAAGCATCTGTTTTGGGAAAGTGGGGGTTCAGTGAATTGCTGATGACGGCTGTCAGTTGGCGGCACCCGCTTGATGGATGACGTGTGGGTCTAGCCTGAGAGAAAAGATCAGTGTACGACACGTGACTCCACACACAATAAGTAGCCCCTCGCCTAAGGAAAGAGCGAAAAAAAACCAAAAATTTGTGCGGCGAGGAAAGCACAGGCCAATCACAATCAGCTGAACCCACCCTCCACCATCAATTCCATTCATCCACCCATCCACCCCATTTTGTAAATTTCGAGATCTCGACTCTTGTCTCTGCTGAGTTGAAGCGCCGACGCCCAACGACAATCCATCTCGACTTCGACCATTTCCGATCCATCACGACAATCACATCCTCGTCCTGAAGTCGACTCAACACCGCATCCACCATGGCTGACGCTCCCGTTACCTTGCGGACTCGCAAGTTCATCCGCAACCCTCTCCTCGGCCGCAAGCAGATGGTCGTGTACGTTGATTCTCCCACATCCCCAACCGTCATCCCCATCCCGTCCAAGCAAGCATCCCGTCCAAGCAAGAAACAACGCGATAGAAAGACGGGAAAGAAATGAATAGAGAGAAAGGGAGATCATGATGAGGAGATTGGGACATCATTTGGGCTGACTCTGCATCTCTCAATCTAGCGACATCCTCCACCCTCAGACCCCCAACATCGCCAAGGACGAGCTCCGTGAGAAGCTTGCCGGCATGTACAAGGCCACCAAGGACCAGGTTTCCGTCTTCGGTCTTCGCACACAATTCGGTGGTGGTATGTTTCAATTCTCCATTCCCCATTCTCTAAATAAAGATGGAGTCACTAACTTGGGACATTCAACAATAGGCAAGAGCACCGGCTTTGCGCGTAAGACAACACCCACGGCCCAACTGAATCTCGTCTACGATCACTGGACACTGACCAATAACCATCACAGTCATCTACGACTCCCCCGAGGCCCTCAAGCGCTTCGAGCCTCTCTACCGACAGGTCCGATACGGATATGCCGTCAAGCCCGAGAAGGCCTCGCGACAGCAGCGTACGTCCTCTCATCTTCCAACCACGTCTACCGCGTCATCCGAATATATTCTAACACTGAAACCTGTCCATAGGCAAGCAACGCAAGAACAGAATGAAGACCCTGCGTGGCACCGCCAAGACCAAGGGTGCCAAGACCAAGAAGGACAAATAGACGACTCAACCATGACAAACAGGATGGCAGGGTGCCGGCTTTCTTCGTGGGGTATTATGTGCTACGTCTTTTTGCTGCTACGGAAATGGGGGGTTTGGCTCGGCTTGGGCTCGCGCTCTGTGTTGTTTTTTAATAAACAGGCAGAAAAGAAGGTGGCACTTTGTCTGCATCCCACCACTTAAAGAAAGGTACTACGGCTGATGGTATCGATCAAGTATTTCCTCTCTGTTTTCGGCGGCGTGACGGAACGAGTTTGATGATTTCTACCACCCACACGATAGCATAAATCAAGGAGTTGCCAAGGCAGTCAAACTAACAACACAAAATTTCTTCAATTCTTTCTTGTTCTCCTGTATTATGCTTTCCTTTTGGGATGATGGAGATATTATGCCCAATTGTGAAGAACGAAGTGCCAACTCTTGTTTACAGGTATTTAAGTGTCCCGTTTCCGAGATGTCTATACTGATGAAAAGATCTCCTATTTCCACAACATTTCTCATACAAGACATGCATGACATACATGCATACAATTACTGGTTTTCGGTATTTGGTATCATTCAAATTATATTATATCCCACTTCCCACCTCCCATCTCATCTTTCTCTCTACTACTCTGCAACTTACAACCCCATAACCAAACCCCCCACAACACCAGCCACGAGCCCTGCTCGCACGGCGACACCTCTGGCATTGAAACAATCAGCAGCGCCGGCATCGAGAATCGGCTCGTGCCATCCGCAATGCGTATAAGTGTGAGAGAAGGTCACGCAGGAGTAGTAGGTTGTCTGGACGAACTTTTCGTCGTCATTGTTCAGTTGGAAGAAGTTGCCGCCTGAGACGCTGGGTGCGGGCGTTATTGTGCTGCTGGCTGAGCCGGATGTTGGTCTTGTAGGAGGGTCGTGGGACTCGGTCGGAGTTACTGTTGCTGTTGCTGCGCCCAAACCTGAGGAGTATGAGTTTGAGTGATGTGGTGGCCGTCCGTGGGGAGGAAGAAGATGATGATGATGAGGCAAGGAGTGATTGGAGTTGGGGTGTGATGATGATGGGTATGGTGCATAGGAAGAGTGAGGATGTGAGATGCAAGAGCATGTATGGTGCGAGCAGTTTCCCTTCCCGTGTGGGCAGTGATGAAGAGGAGGGTGGTGGTGGGGTGGTGGGTGAAAGACTCCTGTTGGTGTTGAAATTGGGCCTGATGAGACAATGCTTGTGGTTTGTGGTGTCTTTATCAACGCTGCGTTTGCTGTGCTGGTTGATAGAGCGAGAGCGAGAGCTAGGAGTGCTCTTAGGGATGTTGATGAATGCATTTTCGTGTAAGAAGTGATATAATATGGTATAATAAATATCCTGGAATAGATAGGATGGCTGTCCAGCTCGGCCAACTGGGTAGATATGCTACAGGCTGTATTATCCAGATGTATAGGTAGATATGTTGGTATAAGTGAGTGTCTCGCGTGTAAGTAGTTGTATGAGCCTGCTCGGAATGATCTTGACTGGACCAGAGTCAAGCAGTCAAGAGGGAAAGGTCGTGATATACGGCGGTGTATGTATGTACCAGACAGACAGACAGACAGACAATAAAATATGAACAGATTGAAAGAAAATGTTAGAAGACATGAAAAGAGTCGAACAATCACGCGAGTTCTCCGTGATCATGCGAAAAAAAAGTAGGGAGTTCTAATATTCCAATCCAGTTCCATTATTCCAGTGAGTAATAAAGTGTTAAGTCGGGGCTGGATCCTTCCACTGGTCTTTCATCTCTCCTATAAGACTACAACAGAGGCTTTGTCAAGTGGTATGCATCTATGATTGTTCCTCGTTTCTTTTCACCTTCTCTTTCTTCTCTTCTAAGCCTTGCCGGGATAAGGGATGCATATGCCTGGTGTCATGGGCTGGCTATTTGATCAATGCCTGTTGGACAAAAAGAACTCGGGAGTCTATCTTGCGCGAAGGAGGGGATAGCGCAAATAACGTCCTTTCATCCTATCATCATTCTCATACTCACAGACCAGTGAATGTACCTGCATTGTAGTGTGTAAGTATCTAGTTCTTGGCGGTGGTAATGAAAGAAGGAAGATACATAAGTAGTGTGTTATTCAGATACCAGCCAATCATCTGATCATCGCATGTGTGTTTTGCGCAACAAGAAGTGCGTCTACGTGTAAAGTAAAGAATTTCAAAGTCGCGTCTCATACTCGCGATCGCTGGTCAACAATGTTCCATCTGCGGAATGAGTCAATGGCTCAAGTCGTGAAACAATTATGGCATGGATGATTGATTGGTGGTGATGTTCCTGTTTGCGCAGGCAGAGCTAAAGAGTGTGCATGAAGTTGGGTCTTGGCATTATCTATTCGGTACGGCAGTGCACTCCAAAGGACCACAATACAGGGCTCAAACAAATATGTAATGGAACGCAAATCTATTCTCCCTCATTTGCTTTTTATGCTATTGCGCATTCCACTTCGGAGTCTCGTCAAAAGAGGTACAGTCTCTCTTTTTAGGTGACGAAATGTTGACTTCACTGGGTAATGACTATGAGAACTTCAGCTTTCAACTTGAACTACCAAGCCTATTACAGGTTGGCTCCGTTGCCGTTAGTTTCGGATTTAGTAGGCAGTTCAGGCTCATAAGTGGCTAGGAAAGTGATGAAAGGTTCGTCACCGCCCTTGGATCTTAACTCAACCCTTTCGCCGGCACCAACGAAGAAGACATAACCCGCCGTGGCCTCTTCTGTCTTCTTCGCTATCTTTCGTCCTGACTCGCCTGCCTTTGGGTCTGTCGCTACCTGTCCTGACTTTTCGTCTATCTTTAATATTGAGATGGTGCCCTTGCCTTGAGTGCAGATGACGATGCTTGGGCCAACGGTGGACCAGAAGTCAGCCGCAGCACCGTCCCGTTCGAGCTCAGACCTGATGACCTTGAACTCGTCGATGGGAGGGTCGTACTCCATGACTTGGGATGTAGCCGCCTTTCCGTTTACATTCCACTTGTGAGAGTCTTTTGGTTCCATTTTCTGCTCCTCAATGGGTGCGAAGTCGTAGGTTAGAAGATCGACGAGAGTATCGACATCCTTAAACTTGGGGGTGAAGCCAGCTCGAACAACGTTGTCGCTCGCCGCCATGCACTCCATGATGTCTCCGGAGACATAAGCATGGATGTCGTCGGCCTTGAGGAAGAGAGCCTCGCCAATATCTAACTTGACATAGTTCAAGAAGAAGAGCACAAAAAGACCGATGTCATCGGGGAATTGCTCGTTCAGTCGTGTCACAAGGCCGGCCATAGTCTTCCCATCTGTGGATTGGACACCACCGTTCGCAAAATCGGCCTCCTTGTTGGCGTCAGCGACTAGGGTCTTGGTAGCGGATGCGACATCCTCTTGGGAAGATTTCATCAAGGCAGCGAAAGCGATTTTGAGAGCCTCTTTATTTGATGCGGTAACCTCAGTAGGGTCATTGGACTTTTGGACATGTGCTATGAAGTCTTTGGACACATCTTCGCCGACAAGACCACGCAGGGCAGGGACGGATTCGAGGAAGTGGGCGATCTCTGGTAGAGGGCGAAAGCCGCACAGGCCCTCGAAGGGGGTAATGGCAATAGCCATCTCGGGCTTGTGGTTGTCATCGGGATAGTTCTTGGGATCTTTGGCGTGCAGCTCCTCGGCGCGGTTCTTGTTGGGGTGTGCCTGAATAGACAGGGCCTTGTTGATGGAAAGCACCTTGAAGAGGAAGGGTAACTTGGCACCATATTTGGTATTGGACTCTTCACCAAGGAGGATTTTAGGATCGGACTCGACGAGATCGAGGAGCGTGCGACCAGACTCGAGGATCTTGGAGGGATTGGAGGGATGAGTGCCCATCCATAGCTGTTTATAGTCGAGGGCAATTAGCAAGTGACTAGAAGGGACCTCAACGGAGAGAGAATGGCTCTTACTTCGGCATAGGGCTTACCAGACTGGATGGTGAAGCCGTCTGCAGGTGTAGCAGCTGCGAACTTGGCAGCTTGAGATTCTTGGCCAATCTTTCCCCAGTCGTAGGAATTGACACCGCACTGAAGGCGGTATAGAGGAGTTGAATCCGTCATTATGTTGATAGAGAGGCGAATCAGTGGCTTATGTTCTCTAAATCAAAGAATTCGTTGTGTGTGCAGAGGTGATCGACTTTCAAGGATAGTGAAGCGTTGCAGAATGTACGTATGTAAACAACACGGTTGGTTACCCCTCTCAACACATGATGAAAAGAAATTCAATTGAGCCCAATTGTATTATGCATGCAGCATCGAAGCACAAAACCCCTATGCAGGCGCTCTATGCCGCTGTAATAATGCTGCCGCTACCGCTACCCCGCCATGCCCACTATTCTAATGAGAGACTTGGTTGACAAACTTGAAGCGGGATGCAACAAGCCCCGCTCCCTGCTGCCCCGCGCTAAAGTACATTTAGTGCCTAGCATGTGAGAGCACATTTCCTATTTCGGCTCACCGCCCGACTTCAGTGTTGATACCTCCCGCTTTACTGCAGCCATCTCAACTCCATCCAACACTCACGCATCTATCGCTCACCTCGTTGGCCATGGGAGCTTCACTTCATGTAATTCCAAAACTCTCCATCTCATGACACAATGCTTACCATCTTCTCTTCGTACCCGCTTCATATGCCCATACCCCCCAACTCTGACAGTCTGGCCCTTCCTCGGATTACTTGATGGCTCTATCTACCCTGATCTCACGACGCCATCACCTTAACTCTGCTCACTAAGCCGCCCCGTCCAACTTAGATTTCTACATCTTATCTTGTACATCTTTTGCACATTTTTCCTTATCCTTCTTTTTATCTTTCGTCAAGCGCCTTCTTCTACTTCTCTCTTCCTACTTTCTTCATCCGCCCTATATCGGCTCTATTCTGCGCTCTCCCCACGCTTAACTCTCACTTGTGCTTTGTAGGTAAGTAGCTAGCTACCTTCCAAGTTTCTCAATATTTGACCCTGTTCTGTGCTTGTTGGTCTGGTTCTTCTTTCTTGAATTGTCTAATTCATCACACATAATTTGCCTATCATCAAGTGTTGGTTCGCTGCCTCGCCTTTTGTCATCAAGTCTCTCTGGCCACCTTTTTAGACATCAGCTTGTACAATCTCATATCCTTTCTCTTTCTTTTCAAATTTGTAACCATGACGAAGACTTCAGCAAAGAGGAGGCTTGCGAAAGAGGTCAAAGACTTAGACTGTACACTTGGGTCTGCGTAGGATACCCCAACAGCTACTCGTCGACCCCCAATCACCTCAAACCCTTCGGGATCAGTTCACTCCCTCAGAAGGGGTTCAGATGTTCAAACCTCCTCTGCTGTCCAGCCTGCTTCCTCTATCCCACCCGCTTCTGCTCTCCAACCCACTTCTGATGCTCAGCAAGAACCCACTGCTTCAGACCTTGTTCAACAAGATTCTGCTGCCCAACCTGAATATATTCTCCAACATGATTCTACTATCCAACATGAGTTTGCTATCCAACCTGATTCTGCTCTCCAGCAAGACAGCAATTCTTCAGATCTAACTTCGCCTGCCAGCTCCATCTCATCTATAACCCCCGTAATGACTTCGTCTCGTGGTAACACACGTCGTGGCGCCGATCGCCAAAACGGCGAAGAAGTCCACTTGTGGAAGGATATTCAAAGTCAGATCCCTCACGTCCTCAAGGCCATCAATGACAGTTCCGAAAACGTCAAGGCTATCCATGACGCCGACAAGAAATGTGCCGATAAGGAGAAGAAGAGAGTCGAGTCCCCAGCCGACCTGCCTACCCTCTTCAAGACACTCGATGAGGTCAGCCGCGCAGGGGTCAAAATCAACGAGACCACCGGCGCTCTAATTAGGGGTTTGATGGAAAAGGTCGACCTTTTGAGAGCTATGGTCAGGGCCAGAGAGGCCGAGGAAGCTGCCAGCAATCCGAGGACCACATCGCATCGCGCCAAAGATACGAGAGGTGCAGGTGGTGGTTCCGACCTCTACGACTTCGAGGGAGGCGACTCACCCGTCCCTTCACCTAACCCCGCCGCGCCTCGCCGGCTCGCCGGTAGTAGCAAGGGCGAGCGAAGCGATTCCGTACCCCCCAAGTTCGATCGTTCGACCCCTGCTACCAAAGCAGATAGCGTCGAGCCCCAGGGCGGATCCGCCGCGGCCAACGCAATGCGTAGCAAGCAAAACTTCGTCAAGAATGACGAGGTGGCTTTCAAGCCCAAGCCAAACGGTGACGAGACGGCTGAGTGGATCCTGGGAATCGTACACGAAGTTAAGGGCGAGGGTAAAAGACGATCCTACAAAGTGCTTGATGCCGATGTTGACGACGAGAATCATCATCAGAAGGACTTTTCTATGAAGGCAGCCCAGATGATTCTCATTCCCAAAGAGGGGAGCATATTACCTCCCCTAGAGAAGGGCACGCTTGTGCTCGCTCTGTATCCTATGACCACCACTTTCTACAAAGCTGAGGTCATCGGGATGGATGGGAGCGAGAAGGTGAATCTCAAATTCGAGGGCGAGGACAGCAGCAATACCACGCAGGCTGTCGTCCGACGATATGTGCTTGGGTATAGGGAATGAGCATTCGTAGGATTCTTGGTAGCCTGAGGGTCACACGGTAGATGGTTCCCAGGTAGCTTGAGATGGGGGAGCCCCTTTCTCTTTGCTCCCTAGAAATTTTTGGCATCTACTTAGTAGGCAGGATAGACCCAAGGTGTACTGCCATTGACCTGGCGGCACAGATTTTACACCTTACAGAATAGGTAGTTTCGATGATAGAATCTATTTTCAACAACGATAATCTCGCATTTGGTTTCTGATCTTCTTTGATGTTAGAATTTTTAGCTCGCAGTAAGTTTGGTGTCTCGGATCCATACTATGTTGACAATTTGAGGAGAAAGTATTCTTATGGTACGGCTCCTGGCGAGAATTTCGCATATAGGGCTGGCTCTTTATCTTAGTCATTTCCCTCACTCATCCAATCAACGATCGAAGTTTCACAACACCTAATATAGATAGGGACCTTTCCGGCGGTTCACGAGGCGAAATACGCCATTGATATAGCGCCTAGGTCTTCCACCTCGACATCGGAGGATGATGCTGTGGGTAATCTCAGGTAGCTCAAAGAGTAGGAAAAGAATGTGGTGATAAGTGTTTAGGGTGTCTACGATTTATGAGTTTGCCTTTGCTGAGTAGCTCCTACGTGGTTAAACTAATAAGTAAATGTAGTTAAGTTACCTGAAATGAGCCTGAGATAAATCATATGTCATGATCCTTTGTTATAAATTATCTTTGCGGTTTACTCCGTAGAAAATGGTTGATTGACTAGAGCCATATGTCTCATGTAAAATCCCCTTGTATCACACCGATCCCCTCTTCAAGAGGACATCAATTGGATCATCATGATAAACACGCATACCCCAGAAATACCATAGTCATGTGAGAAGCTCTAATACTCCCCCTCGAATTTGCCTGGTATAGGGCTGGGGTAAATGAAGACTTTCTTCTGCTTCGGAGTCCGAGTTAGAGATCACGCGATACTTCGCATCATACTATCACTCTTCTTAAACTTAACTGGCAAAGAATGGGGTTGTGCAGCGTGTTGAATTTCTAGCGCTGTTCGAAAACTTGCTTGGTTTGGAGATGGGAGCTTGTAGCTTATTAAAGATTGGACAAGATCTGATCCACTGCAACTTCGTCACTGAGAATCACTTTTTTGCAGTGATGAATAAGACTGAATAGTTGTTGTGAACTTGTGAGGTAATTTACAGGCAGATAAGTACTTATCTTGGCAGAAGCCGGTCTCTTCTAAGTTCTTAGATATGGAGTAGAGATAGGTAAATCTATCTTTGTCGATGTTTCTTATTACTTCAACATAGTATAAACCAAATTCCTTTTAAATGTCATCATGTGATTCTTGATAGTCTCGAGTCACACCAGGTAGGTAGCTCGGAGGTCACCGAGACGAGGGCTGGTTTAGTGACCAAGTCGGTGATGTTGTCTGGTTTGGGTAATTGGCCATGCTTATGTCTAAACCGCTCGCAGTGCCTGTTCTGGACCTTATTTACGATTCAGTAACCCGTCGAGCTAGTAACCCCAAAAGTAACAAGGGTCATGGCCGCCTGAAAAGAGAGCTGTGTGCGACCCTACTCTAGTTATTTTCAGAATCCCACTTACAGTATACAGTATCTCTCTGAGCTCTCTCCGCACGCCCACCACGCTACTGGGACCCGGAGCTAGGATATATGCTACAACGCACTTCTTGGCGTCGTTGATGGACCGGGGTGTTTATCAGTTGCTGCGTGGAGTAGGGATTAGGTATGGCAGGTAGGTAATAGATAGGCGTTGATAACCTCTCTATCTTTACTGAAATGGGGTGTTTTCCTTCTCAGTAGTTTTCTTCCTCTCTTTTTGGACATGAATTGAGTAGATTAGCGAGAACGGCACGTGTTGTTGTCTCTCTCTGCTTCTTCGTCATAGCACCACCACATCCTACGTCCACCTACCTAATTCAGGCATTTCTAAGTCAGAATCACCGCCGCTGCTTACGTTCGAGGATTTTATTCTACGATACTTCTATTTTCGAAAGTTGGCAGGCATCATGGCTGACAGTCCGGAGATGGAGCGGCAAGCCTCTCGGGCGTCTCATCCTTCCGTGCAGGCCCAGGATGAAGACCGCCTGGCTCAATTTGGGTATGAGCAGGAGCTGAAACGCAACTGGGTAGGTTAGATTTTACCCTGAAGGCACCAGGTCTCTAAACGGAAGAGAGGGCGAAAAGATGAAGATGTATGAGCTGTAAGGGCGCGAAGGCTGACAGTGCGCTGTTGCGCTTTTGCTTATAGGGTCTGGCGCATAATTTTGGCGTCTCGTTTTCAATTATCGTGAGTTTCACTCATTTCAATGCATTAGCGCGCAAAGTGGGATGAGAAGAGAAGAGAATGCTAACGTCCGATCTTCAAGAGCGTTATTTCGGGGATAACGACGCTGTTTTACTATGGCTTGAATACAGGCGGACCAGCTGGTAAGTAAAGGGAGAGAATTTCACTTTGCGTTGCTGCGTTTGGAAGGGATTCATCGCCCTTCTTTCATCAGAGAAAGATGATGTCGATAAGCGTGAGATGAGGGTTTCTAAAGAAGCTGTTGAACTAAACATGGAATCGCACACCAATAGTAATGAGTAGTGGCTGGATCGTCGTCTCCTTCTTCACCCTCATCGTAGCCACAGCCATGGCCGAAATCGTCTCGGCCATCCCGACCTCCGGCGGACCCTACTTCTGGGCGGCCATGATGGCGCCTCCGCGATACTCGGCGCTCGCTGCCTGGATGACGGGCTGGTTCAACTTCCTGGGCCAAGTCGCCGTAACCACCGGCATCTCATTTGGTCTCGCCAACCTTTTGGCTACTTTAACCACCGTCAAGTACGACTACACGCCTTCCAAAGCGGACATCATCGGGATCTACGCTGCCTTGCTCATCTCGCACGGCCTGGTCAACACTTTTGGAGTGAGTGTGCTGAAGTATCTGAATAATGCTTCGATCGTTCTGCACTCGTTGGGCATTACGGCGCTTGCGATCGCAGTCCTGGCGAAGGCACCGAAGTTGCAGAGTGGCAGGTTTGTCTTTGGGTATTTTTATGATGGCACGGGGCAGGATGGGGCCGAGGGCTGGAGTGTACGTGCCAGTCCGGCGTATGTGGCCGTTTGTGGGAGTTTGGTCGCGCAGTATACGTGAGTGCTTTCAAGGTGTTCTATGATGTTGCACACAGCTTCCCAACTAACACCACGATCTAATCCAGTCTAACGGGCTTCGACGCCTCAGCCCATCTGTCAGAAGAAACACGCAACGCCTCATGGTCCGCCCCCATCGGCGTGATCTCATCCGTGGGCTTCTCCGCGCTCTTCGGGTTCCTCGTCATACTCTCCTTCCTCTTCTCGATCCAGGACTTCCAGAATACGATCAACTCGCAGTACGACCAGCCGGTCCTCCAGATCCTTGTCGACGTCTTCGGCGAAGACGGCGCGATCGTGCTTTTCACGCTGATTATTGTCTGTGTCTGGCATTGCGGGTTGTTTTCTATTACGTCGAACTCAAGGATGATGTTCGCCTTTGCGCGAGATGGCGGTATCCACCCGTTTTTCCATCATGTTGACAAGCGCTTCAAGAGCCCCGTGCGTACCATCTGGCTTGCTGCGACGCTGGCGTTCATACTGGCTTTACCGTCTCTCGGCTCGTCCGTCGCGTTTTCCGCCGCGACGAGTATCGCGACCATCGGGCTGTATATCAGTTACGGCATCCCGATCCTGCTGGGTCTGATCTGGCACAAGAACTTCACCAAGATGAAAGGGCCCTTTAACCTCCGCGGTTTGAGCCGAGTCATCGCGTTAATCGCCGTACTGTGGATTTTAACAATCACGATCTTCTTCATTATCCCCGAGGAAAACCCTGTAAACTCGCAGACGCTGAACTACACCGTTGTCGCCGTGGGTATCATTGCGATTGGCGCTTCGGGAACTTGGGTGTTCTGGGCGAGAAAGTGGTTTGTTGGCCCTCTAGTTGAGGCTACGGAGGCTATGCACCTGGGCGTTGATCCTATGGAGCCGGGTGCGCTGGAAAAGAAGGAAGAGGCTACGAAGGAGGCTAAGGCTACTATGAGTAATAGATCGGGAGGAGTTGTGAGTGGAGAGTCGAGTAGTTAGAAGTATGAGTGTCTATATAGCTTGGAGATAACAAGGGATTCAACCAGGTATATACACGGAAGGAGTCAGAACAGGTAGACGTATTAGGTACTTGATGTGCTCCGTGTTTCAGACTTTTACATACTTGGTGAGATCAGGCAAGCAAGCAGCCTCGTCTTTGCCAACTCTCTCTCACGATCATTGCTTTGTCAACCAAAGGGGTATTAATAGTTCATGGAACCCTGAAAACTTGCCACATTTTTTCCGATCTGACTAGTAACATAAGATATGAATCAGCTTTAAGGATCTGTCTCATCTCCACCAGCAGCAGGCTGCACCAACTCGACTCTCTGTAGCTCATTCTCCTGCACCTCATCCTGCCCGAACTTCGTCATGCTATACTCAGGAAGTCGTCTCTGCTCGCCTCGTAGCAACCCGCCACCTTGTCTCAGCTTCCGCCTCCTCGTCTTCTCCACCTCCTCGCGGACTTTCTTCTCCTCGTCCGCTTCGCTGAGCATGGTACCCTCGATGCTGAGGTAACCGTAGTCGCCGCTGACGCCGACCTCATAGTTCTTGATGCGGAAACATAGTTTCGTGCCGCTCTTTATGCGCTTCTTATTCTCGTCGACCCAGTAACCGGCTATGTGGACTTGGCTGCTGTCGACCTCAGCTTCAACTTCGGGCTCCTCTTCAGCCTCGACCTCTTCGGCTTCATCTTCCTCCATTGCAACAGCCTCTGTAGTACCCGTATTTTGATTCTTGCCTTTGGGGAGCAAGTCGACCCAGCGCCAACCTCGCGGCAGCCGTTCGGCCTCGATGGAGGCGTTGAACTTGCCCCAACATACAACGCCAATATGTCCTCCTCCTTGGAGGTTGACGAGACCTTCTAACCAGGCGCCGCGGGCGGGGCGGAACAGGTCGACCTCGACGGTGAGCCAGCCGAAAGTGACGGCGTACTCGTTGATAGACTCCAGCACGGCGATATCGTCCTCATCACTGTTCAAGCTGAGGGAGCCTCTGCCGGGAGCCTCGCCCAAACGAGGGTTGCGGTAGGCCAGGAGGACGCCGCCGAAGCTAGGGACATAACGGTTGAGCAGGGGTTTGAGATGTTGGTCGGCGTAGCCTTGGACAGGTTCGATGATGCCGAAGGGGTGGAGGGGTAGGTACTGGGAGACGGTCTGGGTGAAGAAGGGGTAGTCGTGGTCGGATAGCTTCTCGATGGCTGCTGTTCCGTTGGGGATGGTGGAGTCGATGTCCATAGCATCTCCGTCATGTTCGGCATGGTGGCGAGATTTCTTGTCCTTCTTGTCCTTTTTGGCCTTTTTATCTTTCTTCTTTTTCGAGTCTATCGTCTCGTTGTCCTCGAGTGAAGTGGCGACTGTCTCCATCTCTGGTTCGGGTTCTTCTTCATGTTTGGGCTTTTCCTCTTTCCTCTTCTTCTTCTTCTTCTTTTTCGTCTCTAATTCTGGCGTCTCAATTTCATCATATGTCACATTGCCGTTAGTAAAGGGTACATCTTTGCTGGACTTCTTTTTGCCCTTTTCGTTGGTATGTGTTGTGTTGTCAGGGTAGATCTGGTCTACTGTGAGGGAGGTGGCATCGCTCTTGGATCTCTTGTGTTTTCGTTCGCTGCCGTCTATGGGGTTGTTGGAGTCTCGGTGTCGCTTTTTGGATCTGGACTTCTCCGGGTTGTCTGGATGTTTGGAGGGTTTCTTTGGTTTGTCGAGTCCGTTTATGAGGGGCGCCATTGCGACGGCAACATCGGCCATTTCAATGGCTCAATTTGAATAAGAGATGTACTCGAGCATTGTTATGTCGGTTTCGAGAGTTGCAATAGAGAAGGCGGTACTCGGTTATTAGTAGAAGCAGAGGCTGGTGAGGTGTGATTCAAGGAATTGAGAATGATTAGAAAAATTTTGGGTAAATCGGAGTTTGAAGATCTGAGAGGCCGACACCTCCCGTTGGCAATGTGGGGTAACCCTCTTTATCAGCCAAACCGCCTTTTCGAGCATCATCCCTCGTTTCAATTCCACTGCAAGTACATACTTCAGTAAGTATACGTAAGCAAGAAAGAAAATACCACCTAAGTAAGAACTTGAATAGTATTACAAGGCTGGCTGTCTTCAGCTCATGTCTTCTTCCTGATTCATTCCTTGACTTCATCATCTTCACGTCAATTTACAATTTTGATTTCTTCGCTTCACCAATATGCCGCTCGACCGCCGAGCTGAGAGACTCCATGTCCTGATCCTTCAGCCCCAGCTTCTCATTATCCGTCTTGTCGTAAAGAGTCCGGCCTGAAGCCCAGATGCGCCTCAGCGTTGCCCCTGTCGCAACCGGATTCCCTGCATCCCACATCTTCTTTTCCAACGCACCCAGATCCGAAAGCTTGGTTTCCTCCACCCTCCAGTCGGCTCCTGTCTGTTTCTTGAACTCTTCAACTATCGTCTTAGGCGTTGTCACAAACGACTGTACTCGAAGAATCTGTCCCATTGCTTCTTCTGGGTGTCGTAATGCTGCTACCATCAACTTGCCAACACTATATTTCGTTAAACAACCCATTGCCAGACAAGGGAGGATCTAGATATACTTACTCAGACATGCTTGTGAAGCCCACTTGCCCATCACTGCCATCATCACCCACCACCACCACAGCCCTTTGAGCAGTAACATCGTAGCCACCAGTCATCTCGAGCGGCGGACGGAGATCGAGGAAGAAATCGATCCAAGGCCCTGTTACCAGGTATGTGCACTTGACCCTTTTGACATGGTCCCGGATGAAAGCCCGAACCTTGAGCTTCATCTGATGCGGTTTCTCGTCCTTGCTCGTCGCATCGTACTCAATGTCTGTGCCGTACTCGCTGGGGAAGAACCATTCAACACTCTCTGTCTCTTCCGCCACCCTGACCAGCTCGGTCTGGACAGCCAGCGAGCCTCTGCCTAGGCACGACACCACCGTATCAAACCCCTGGTAGGCTTTGGAGACGTCCTCGGCATTGTTGATGTCGCCTGTGATCACCGACAGTCCTTGCGACTTCCATGACGATAGCAGTGCTTCCTTGTCTTTGCCTGAAGCTGTCGTTGTAGAGGTCAGGATGCTGATCTGATCCGCCACGGGAGGTTTTGCTCCCAGTAAGGCCTCGGTGATGATTTTACCGATGCTGCCCGTGGCGCCGACAATGAGGATCTTGGATGGTATCGCCATTGCAGCAGTATGAATTGCCGTAGAGTCGGCCTTTTGGCAATACCTTGAATGTGTGGTTTGAAAAGCTGTTCTACGGTGCGGGGTTCGTGATTCGTAACCCCTTGATTGAGATCTATCTACTACTATAAGGTACTCCGGAGTTCCGTCCTTTTTCTTTGGATGCTTCTAATAATGCTGCAGTCAGAAGCAAGCCAGATAAGTAAATAACTTGTAAAATATCCAGTCTTCTCTTGTCACAGTTCGCTGCGGTGGTATTTCTGATGCAAATAATTAGCAGGTAAGTACATGGAGGGGAGCAGGTGACATTTTGCGTGTTTGATTGCACCATGTCTGTCGAGTGGATCATCCGATGAAAGCTCTCCAGTGAATGGGCTCAGGTTGAGGAGACGACTAAACGAAGAGAGCTTCCCCGCCACGTGCGGCCCTCCAGGAAAGGAAAGGATGCATGCAGACTTCTTTTCTCGAGCCGGATGCGACTAGTATATTGGTTCGGAAGACGACGACCTATGGGATGATTATGATAACACAACGATTCTCTGCAACCTTACTCGCTACCACTGATAATCAATGTTAATTACTTTCTTATCATACCGTAGTGGGCGCTTTGTTAGCCTAGATATCAAGACACCAAGACATGATATGATATTCCTATGACGAGAAATGCTTGCAATAAAGTTGAAACTGGGGTCTTACGTTTGTTTTTGGTATTTGTGATATGGCGGTCTGTGATGCAAAGAGACTTGACTGGCGGTGAGTGGGCTCTGGTTTGGCAGCTCAAGGTTAGTTCTTGCAGCAAGCTGGGTCAAGACTCAACATGCCGCGTTCTCTGAGGAGCTAGACCTCAGCAATGCACTTCATGGCGTTCAATACGTCTTACCGGTCATTCATTCAGCTTCAGCCTTGACACGGCTCGACTGATAACGGAGCACGCCCCTCGACCGATAATAAGAAGTACAGTATCCTACACGCCTACCTAATCAAATCTAATATTGCCGTCCACCCCTGAGAGCACCTGATTTATTGACGCTACCCCATCAGCAGAACCCTAAACGAGGTCCAACTCGTTCTCCGTCGCTGCACACAGTAATGCTAGTCGCGAGCAGAGTTGAGCTAATCACTACTGCACATGCCGGCGCCAATCTTGCCCTGTTGCCCCTGTTCCGCCAATTCCAGAGCGCGGTGTGGGCGGGTGTGTGAAAGAAGATGTGACCCGCCAGACCGGCCCCCTCCGCGAGCGAGTTGACTGGGTACTTTTTGATTGTCAATATTAATAGGAGCTATCGAATGTCCGAGTTGGGTAGGTCAGTGTATACTCCTATTTTTACGGAAGACTTTTTGATTTTTTACTTTTGACTTTAAAAAGTGATCGGGAATCGCTTCGGATGACACGTTACTTTGTGCTATTGTCTGTCAATCTTTCTCAGGATCAATGATAATAAAGAAATAAGCGAAACAATAATAACAAGCCATCGCTCTATCATCCTGTTTCCACCGTCTGCGCCGCGGATTCAACCTCCAAGCCAACTCATTATATTTGGGACAGAAGTGACGACATTGCGCACCCACCCTCAGAACTCATTTGGAACTTTAAATGAGGTTCTGTTGTGTTTGGTCCGGACCAGCAACCTGATTCTCAGGGGCCAATTGACTATTTCTTCCTTCTTTTTCTCGCTCTCTATTCTATCCCCTGTGACCATTTCCCACAAAGCAGAGCAGCTGAGAGGATTGAGATCGTCGGATCGACAGAACAAACACAAATTCCCGACTGTCAGAGACTTAGTTGTTTTCCTATTTTATCCACCCGTCGTACCGCTTAGAGACTTGGTGTTATCTTGCCTGTTTCATCGATCGATCGCCGTATTACTTGGGGAATACCCTAATTGGGCCGTTGACACAGCGATCCTCTATCCATAACACAGCACCCGCTATTACGTCGATTCCTCCTATTAGGGACAGTTATTAGGTATGCATTTGATCTTTCCCTTTGAGGCATTGCTTCATCGCTCACCATATGGACCACTACTTCTAGATCCACCATCTTAACGGCGACACAACCACTCGTCTGTGGAACTTTACCTTATCTACGAGACTCTTCTATCGGGTGTGGATACAACGAGAGACCTCGTCCGCCGTCTGCCTCTCACCCCCTTACTTACTATACATCATAAATACACACAGGGGACGTGGACTGGGCTGTTGTCAAGAGAAAGAGCCAGCTGAGCTGAGCGGGACAATATGGAGATGACGGCGGGCGAAAAGGTCAAAGGCGATATGGTGACGGTCCATGACATGGACTACGCGATGCAGAAATACCTCCTGCTGCACACCCAGCACGAAGAACTCCGACAACACCTCCACGAGCTCTGCCCTTCACTTTCCCCATTATCAACGACAGTCACATCGCCGTCAGTCTCTCCGACGCGGTCGTTCATGAGTGGCAACAACAGCCGGCCAACTATGGAATCACGGCGACGGACAGCGGGGCAGCACCACACTATGTACTCGGGGACATCGAGTCACTTGGAGTCTGTCTTGGACGAGTCGATTGTCGAGGAGATGGTGGCGGGCGAACAGAAGCTCTCGGATGTCAACGAGGGTATCAAGCGGGCGCTGACGGAACTGCTCAACTGCGAGGCGGTACGGCAGGACAAGACGATGCGCACGTGGGTGCAGACAAGACTGCTCGAGACGGAGAAGGAGCTGAGGAGGGGCAGAAGGCGGAGGAGCTCGGCGACGGTGGATTAGAGATGCAGGTTGCAGGGCTTCTTCGGCAATACCAACACCAACAACACCAACCACAACACCGGCACCAATGCCAACACGAATCTGTGTATGGGCCGGCCGGTGATGACGACGATGACGGAAAACTTGAGACAAGGTAGCGACAAGGACATGGAAAAGGTAATTATAGAGGATATCGATTGATTGACGGGGTGGTTGGGGCATGATACCTATTTGTTTCATCTTCTTTGCGGCCAACACGTGTCCATCAGTATAGTACTGGACATATAGGTATCTACTGGCTGGCGTTATCAGGATGTTACTCTTCTTCTTGTCGTTTGGCATGAGATGCCAGTTAGAAGGGAAGCCGTTCTTGTCTCTTACAGGCCTTGGACCTTTGTAGGCTCACGGACGACTGAGATTCATTGAAGCCGTCGGGGACCTTTGTTACTTAGATTTACTCATACTAAGTAATATTCTACTCGGCACTTGAATGATGGGAGAAATGAAGATACGTTAATGACTCAAGAGTTGGAATGGATCAGAATCTGCGGGCTGCTCTCCCGATTTCCACTACTAACAACTTTAGTTCTTCGACGCGTACATGTATCTTAAGCGCGTTCGTTCATGCGACTATAAAGGATGAAGATATTCCAATACCCATAACAAGACACACCCCGCCGCCACTGTAATTGCGCCCGTCATCGCGCTCCACTTATTTTTCCCAGCATCGAGGATTCCCTAAGTACATAGGTACCTAATGCGACTGTCACCACCACTGCCTTCACCTGCACACCTACCAACATCAACAAACATCGACGTATAAAGATGGCAGTCCTGCTTGAGACCAGCGCAGGCGACATCACCATAGATCTTCTGACCGACTACGCCCCTAAGGAATGTGAGAAGTATGCAATTTCCAATCTTTCTATCTCCTCCACTTCCACACGCTTTGATTCTCAAGTCCTAACAACATACCAGCTTCCTCAAACTCTGCAAACTCAAGTATTACCATTTCTCTCCCATCCACTCCGTCCAACAAAACTTCTCCTTCCAGACCGGCGATCCCCTCGGTCCCACTGCTGCCGACTCAGATGGCGGCTCTTCAGTATGGGGTCTTCTCGACGATCCCGCAAAGAAGAGCTTCCCTGCCACCTTCCATCCCAAGCTGAAGCATACCGAAAGAGGCACCGTCTCTATGGCTACTGCCCCTCATCCCTCCGATCCCCATGCCCGTCTAGCTGCCAGCCAGTTCATTGTAACCCTCGGCGACAACACCGATTTCCTCGACGGCAAGGCTGCCATCTTCGCCAAGGTAGTCGAAGGCTTCGATGCTTTGGAGACCATCAACAGCGCCATAGTCGACAAGGACGGCCATCCGTTAGTCGACATCAGAATCAAACATACTCACATCCTCGACGACCCCTATCCCGATCCCCCAAGCCTCCGTGAACCCTCCCAGTCGCCCCAGCCCTCCAAGGCCCAGCTGGCTACCGTAAGAATCGCCGACGATGCCGACCTCGACGAGGAAGTCGATGAGGAGACAGTGGAGAAGGGTCGCCGCGAGAGAGAGGCCCGCGCTCAAGCCTTGACACTCGAGATGATGGGCGATCTGCCCTTCGCCGAGGTCAAGCCGCCTGAGAACGTCCTGTTCGTCTGCAAGCTCAACCCTGTCACCGCCGACGCCGACCTCGAACTCATATTCAGCCGTTTCGGCACCATCCTATCCTGCGAAGTCATCCGAGACAAGAAGACAGGTGACAGCCTACAATATGCCTTCATAGAGTTTGAGGAGAAGAGCGCCTGTGAGGCCGCCTACTTCAAGATGCAGGGCGTCCTCATCGACGATAAGAGAATACACGTTGACTTCAGCCAGAGCGTGAGCAAGCTCGCCGACGTCTGGAGGGGCGGCGAGAATGCCAAGAGAAGTAAGAAGCATGGCGGTCGTGGCGGTTGGGGTGGCGTCCAGGGCTTGGAGAAGTGGAGGAAGTATAGAGATGATGACGGTCGCGAACCCGAGAGCAATTACAGCATGGTCTACGGCGAGGAAGAGATGAAGGGCCGCCATCGGCGACAGCGTGACGATGCAGCGACTGATCGCCAGCCAGAGGCTAGAAATAATCATCGACAGCCTGACCGCCGCCCAAGAGAGGAGGAGAAGGGCTTCAGGAGACGCAGCCCGAGTCAAAGTCCTAGGAGAGATAGAGATAGAAACCGCGATTTCAGGAAACCTAACCGAAGTCGAAGCCCCAGGAGAGACAGAGACAGGTACCGGGATGACCGCCGGGGCCGTGATTCCCGCCACGATGATGGGCCTAGACGAGATCGTTCGAGAAACCGCGAGAGTCGCCGAGATGATTACCGCCGCAGAGGCTGAAGGGAAAGGCCGCGATTACCATTCTTAGTCGCCTTTGATCGACCCGCGCAGGAACACCTCCAGGATCGAGATCATCTAAGATCCCGTGGGGGCTAAAGGTTCGGATGTCTTCTCTTCCATCCTCTACCTGGGATCTGGATCTGGGGGCTGAATAGAGTCACCCACCAATGAACCAATGGAAAGGGCAGTCTTTGGTATCACATCAAGCGCGGCGAATTCATGAACCTGTACCTTTTGACTAACACAGAGTCAGGCTCTCTCGAAATGCCCCTGCCCTCTCTGCAACTTTCGCCCCTGAGTGTGTCTTGTCTTGGTAGATGTGGGAACGTGGCGCTTGTGTCTTGCCATGCTAGGTGCAACGTGATTGGTATGTTCAACCTCAGCCTTTTTAAATGCGGCTCCCGGGAAAGACATGACATGGGGGCGAGATCAAAACAACTAAACCACATCATCTCGTCATACAGTAACCCCCCCGGTTCATGTTCATTGCCCATAGGAACAGATGAGATGAGATCCAGGGATCGGATCTCGCGGGTAGTCACTTGTGTCGGTCGTTGTGTAATATTCTTTTGCCCTTCCATTCGGCGCCAGCCGTTCCCGGTTTCAGTCAGCGAACTGGACTACGTACTGGATGGAACTCGATGGTTGCCTTGCCTTGTTCCAGGTTCGCCTCGTCCCATCTAGATATTGTGTGTGTGACCTGAAGCTGAACCAGGGCGGCGAAAAGAATAGTCAAGAAAATCGCGAAGGCCGAACCCGTATTACGGCTGCAGATACTGCTGAAGATCTAGGTTCACTTTAAGAAGGAAGATTAGGTACTCCGCAGAGATGTGGTGGCGGCTGCGGCGGCTAGTAAGGTAAAAGAAAAAGCTACAACGGACGGATAGAGCTCAGACAGACATACACGGATGAACCGGTCTGGTTCTACAACATGTCCTTCTGCTCCTTTCTTATCTTCCTTCTTACCTCTTTCTTCGCCTGATGTTGCCTTCTGACTTTAGGTCGTTTTCTGAACCCCAGTGAAATCATATACGCCTTTCGTCTTGGAACATCCATGGATAGCCCAGTATGGTAAGTCTTGCGAAGTGGCCGGTTGCGTGCATTCGTCCTCTCTTCTTCCTCGCAGGACAATAAAGCTCAAGCCTCTGACAGCCTCAGACATTAGTGCAGCTGAGAACGAGCTGAGGCTCTCCGCCTCGGCGCGTTGCCTTGTATATAACAGTATAATGGTAGCACTGACGCGTGTATGGCTTATATAATTAAATTAACAATGGTACTCACTCAGTTGTCAGGTTGTTCTGCCGAACCAGGTGTTCATCCGAGTCCGTACGTGAAATTCTTTGTCACTCCATCGAATTGACGACTGTGATTGCAAAGCAAGCACAGAGAAATAAACACGGTCTGGTTGTGTGGTAGCTAGGTTTATCTCGACAGTTGGGCTCGCCATTGGTGTTTCAGACACTCGTGTTGCTGGAAGGAGAAGTGAAGACGAGAAGCATGGACCTTCTTCCCATGGATGACTCCATGTCGACTGCTTACATCCTCTCTGCTGAACATCATACAATACAATTACCTTTTTACCTATATAGGATACAAGTAGATATGCAAGGCTAGGAATTCCTGTAGTATTTAGGTACAAGTGTTTAGGCAGGTAGGAGGGAATTTAAGAGAGGATCTAAAAGAAGTGAACTCCACCATTTAACGTGTGAAGGTTTGATAAGGTGAAGGAAGTGAGAAGCGACCAGATCAGTTCATTGATATTTACTTGGCGCCTGGGCATGAACACAACTGAGTTGCCGGTGATGGTTTCAGAGGTTGAAAAGCGGACTGGTTGTTTAGTTTGAGGAGCTATGTACACTGTCATATCGGGTCTCACCCAAATAGGTGATAGATACAAAATGCTCAGAACCTATAGGCAAGCAATAAGGCTCTTACAACTCGCGGGTCGGACCGACATGAACTCAGAGGTTTTGTTATGAGACCGTTTTGAAGATTTTGTTTCAAGGTTAGTATCGACTGAGAAATACAAAGTCAAGAGTGGAAGACGAAGTTGAAGATCGGTGAGCATGGGGCCAAGAACAACTCCGAAGATAATGTTTGACGACGCTATCCTGTACACAGAGTTGGACTCAACAATTGCCAATACGAAGATACGTGTTTCGCGAGAGAAATGATGAGGGTTAGCTGTTTCCTTCTCATAGGTCCGGATCTCACGGCAAGTGAAGCCGAGGATGCCCTGCTGATGATGCTGTGTTTCAGTCTCGGCGGAACGGCATCGAATGAACATGTGTTCGGTAGACGGAGAGAGGAGAGCATGACGTCTTTGAGGGAACGGGAAACCGCTCTTGCGTAGCACTGCAAGTGACTGCTGGGCGGTGGCGTCTTTGAGGGAAGGGGAAGTTTTTTTTTTACTTCTACTTCCCTTTTACTCTCTGTATATGTCAGTCCCAAGCCCATGTTCCTCTCTAGGTTGGTAGGTCGGTACTTCAGGTAGTTGGAGATCTTGGATGAAGGGCAGGGGCGTTGGATCGGCCTCTAGTCTCTACCTACCTTGGTGTATACAAGTCAATATCTGCGCATACGGATGCCTACAGCTCAGGGTCGTGGCACAGGAAGCTCATTCTCGCGTGACGCAAACGAAATGTGCCTGCTCTTACTGCTTGCGTGTTGTTGGTCCAGTAGTGATACATGCACGGAATGTGCTTGTCTTGTCCTGTCTAGGAGACGAACTCTTGCTGAATGATTATGCTTGTCTGAGAAATTAGGCCGAATGAAAACACCTATGGGAGTTCTTTCTTTATGGTTAATACCTGAGTGCTGTAAACAAGGCCTTCTGGGTGCGTTTTCCGATGAGACTATGTACTCTTAGCCTCTTGTCGTATGGACATGATTAGTTAAAACGTGCCCGTTCTTGATAGCCTTCTTTCTCGTGTCATTCATCCCAGATACGAATAGCAAGGTGTGCGTGTGCTGTGTCTCTCTGGGGTAGGGGTGCCCGCCAAGATGCATTTTCTTCGAGCTATGGAAACCACCTATACACATACACGCTTGCCCTTCCCAATCCCTGTCCCCGACTTGGACTGACCAGGTGTGTTGTTTCTACAGTTCCGATGTGGGGCTGAAACAAGAGTACGTTCTTGATCACCTTTGGGCTGAGAATTTTTTCGTCTGCCTCGGCCGTTGTCAGAAAAAGGGGCGTGGTCGGACAAGCGCGGTATCCGTACTGACAACATGGTTCTGTCTAGATCATCCAATCCTAAGCTGATATCCTACCTAAACTACTCGGTCAGCAATATCTCCCCAATGCAAATATGAGAGTGGGTATTTGACAGCTCGGTCGTGCCATCATCTGTAGTGAACGGTGGATGTGGTCCTTTAGCTATCACCGTCGTACATTTCCTTTCTCGTTGAAAAGGGTAATAGCTTTGAACGTGAGGCGAATGCGAGCAAGAGATCTTCCCTATGTCTCACAGAATCATATTGATTTATATGAGGTCTTTTAAGGCGGCTAATCTGATTTGCATTTTCCTCTCTCTGCTTTACTCCTTCCTCCTCTCACAGACAAGAAATAGTACAAGGTAGCGCGCGAGACCGAACTGTACTTAGAGGTTCCTGTGCCGTCCCCCCCCCCCCCCCCTTCCCCCGGTCGTTCATGTTCCTGATTTAGCTCTTCATCCCGACAGTCGAGATGCATTAGATGATCAGTATCCGGACGCATATTTTCTCAAGAAAAAAAGAAGATTGATTGTGTCCTCAGCCGCTTTTCCGAGGCCCGGCCGAGAAAAACAAGTTAGATGTAATAAACCACTCGGAATGTTTGTACCGGCATTTCCGTTGATGGAATGATGAAGATCCGGGCCTCGCCTAAGATAGCAAGCAGGCATATATGGTTTCATGGGTAATCATGCTTATGAGGCGTTCGTCTATGCTACCTTATTCCTGCCTTATGCTACCCTACCTTACCTTACTGCCGTCACTGCTACTATGACTTCATCAGCGTTGCTGGAAACAGAATTGACTGATTGACTGTTGTTACCTGCAATATTCCACACCCCGCTCGTGAGACCCTTGACCACAAGTGCTCCTGTCACATTACCTATGTGCTATTGTATACATACATCTTAACTGTGTATCGCGCATCAGAGCCTCTCAACACAAAGACACGACATGCTTGATGTTGTTTATCCCCGTGTTCGCTGCTCGGAAGAGAGCAATTCAAAGTTACATGACTGCTTACCTGATACAACAGCAGCAGTACTCTGTATTCTTTCATGTACACCCAGATGACTTCTGCTTTCGGGGCAATAGGGGGATATCCGTAGATGCGCCATTGCGGATGAGTTTCTCGCTGAGTAACAAACCCATGAGAGCCGATAGCCCGACGATACAAGCTCAGCCCAAAGATCGCTTGATTCGATCTTCATGGGTGAACGACTGAGTGAGAGATCTCGACCCCCAAGGAAACCCCCAAGACAGCCTGCCTCTTGGTCCAATAACGAGGCTGTTGGCGTGCGCTGTCTCGGCTACCTGCAGCCTTCTAGGGATGAGTGACAGCGGGGTCCCATCATCAAACAGTGAGAATGGTATGAAGGGAAAATACTTACTGAGCATCCTTTCTAGGAATGGTGTGCGGCCATTCGATATTCTCGCTGCGCGTGCGTTGCCCGACAAGAACGTTGTACACTGACTATTGACAAGCAAACTGGTATGAAGTCACTGTAAGAGATGAGCTCATAATAATCTTCTAGATGATGAAAAGCAGATGACGCGAAGGAAAATGGCGGATCTACAAGAAATCTATAACAGTTACTTCCTGCCCGTTGGATAAGCTTCAAACGAAGCCAAATATAATAAGCTGTTAGTCACATCATAGACACGCGCGTTTTGCGATTATGAAACTTATAAATAACAACGCATGACTCAGTGCGGCGGCTAAGTTCGTCATTATCATGTATGTACCTATCCATCATCTATCGATCTGATCCGAAGCCCATTAAAGGGATAAGGTACTCATGTTGATCCCCTAGACAGTGCGGTTTCAAAGATCTCACTCAAACCACGCATAAATGTTGTTGACGAACCTTCTAGAGGGGGTTGTCCGGTATACTGCTCCGCTCGAATAGACGAAAATCTTGTGATTGGCAGCAGCACGCCCTACGCATCACCATCTTGCTGACGAAAGGATTTTCTCCCAACCCTCATCTCATCGCAGCCTGGTGCCTGACACAATACTGAATTGAAAGTTCTCCCTCACCTGGCCCCTTACACATCATGGTGGCTGTCGGTTCTGATCGGTCCAGGCGTTCCCGGAAAGAAAAACCTCTCCTCATTGGCCTGAGCTACCCTGGCAATACTTTAAATCGAATGGCCCCCTCCAGAGAACCGGCCCTTGGGAATGATGGCATCTCTCGGATGGTCGACAATCAGCAATGCAGGTCAGATATTATGCTTTTCCCCACGTCTTTGTTTGTTCCAACAAATGACGGTTGATATGTCATCTGCAGGGCAGGAGGGTAATGGCATTTTGTGTCGTCGATAATATGCAAAGGCTATGGCAACCCTGGTTCCCCGGGTTCCTGGCCCCTGGATTTCTATATCAACGGTAGCGATTGATTATGTTTTGCATACAGAATCTCCAATACAAACGTGAAGAATGACCCGATACTCCGTCGGCATGCTGACAAGAGTTCGTGGCCATGCCGCTCATTCCAGTCTTCTTGAAGCGTCTCCAAGTCAATATTGAACATTCCGCGGCTTAGTTGCGTCGCACGAGGACCATCTCGTTCTGGTTGTTTGCTTTCTAATAACTAGATGATGAGATTGCAGATCATCTGGGCTCTCTTCGCTGCATCTCCCACTCACGAGTCACAAGATTGCAAACAGTGCCGGACCGGGATGAATGACACCACTTTCTTTTTCTCCTTCTCCCGATTTGGATAGGTCAAGTATGGATCAAAAGGTCTTATAAGCCCAAAATAGCATATGGACACTCCAACGGCCTCTTGCAAACACGGGTAGATGATTTCCCTTCACTGACATTCTTGGCTGATGAAATAACGGCTTACCCACCTCTAACCGAAAGTGATGTTGCATTTACCCCACGACGGCATTGTCAGACTCATGCCGAAGCAAATACCGGTGCAAGATCAGATCGGATTTTATGAGGCGACCTTACCCACTCATCCCCGGAAAAGTAAATATCGTATTTGGCATGATAGGGAAATTTGGGAGAGCTACGAGTAATATACCCTTTTAGCTCCCGTTGGAGAACTCAGTACTTCAGCTTGCCTTAGTTGTCTCACTTCGTGTTCGTGCACTTAGTAGAACCGCGACGACCGTAACGTGACGGTGACGCTGATGACACGGTACATCCACGTCGACATTTGGGTTAAGCCTATCTCTGTGGACGATCTGTCACCCAGGTATGATGACCTCGGTTTGTGCACAGCATATTTCGCTCGACAGAGTACCATGGAGCTGCAGAGATTACCATTTGCTGCTCAAATGATATTACACTGCGTCGCCACTGGAGCTTCTGCTTTGGTCACGCGTTTGATGCCGCAAGCAGTGCTCGTCATACCAAACCCATATGAGTGTTGCATACACATACACATCTCACCGACCCCCCCACTGACACACAAAATGAAGCAGAACAAGAGAGCAGTACATCATTGCTGGTTTGTGATCATGATTCGATCAAGACAGAAAAAAAGACTGTTCCCTAAACGTGGCATAGCTTGCCCGGTGTATCGACATGCGCCTGTACTTGTACGTGTGTATGCTCATTGTGTGAGCTCGCAGTTGGCATTTGCCCAGGACTAGGGCGAACCTATCGGTGACGTTTTCTCAGAGATTGAATGAACAAGACCGGAAACAAGAGTTCTGGGAAGAACCCACGATAGTCTCACCTTTGAGACACGTGCGTAGAGAGGTGTTCTTTATACTTTGGAGCCAGTAAGCCGACAGTGAACGCTCGGCTCGCAGCTCTCCTAAGGCTGTGGTGGTCTAAGGGTGTCACCATCCCCGAAACAAGTCAGGGACAGGCCTACGTCGGGTACACATTCTTTACCA
Source organism: Xylariaceae sp. FL0255 (assembly GCA_022578795.1). Classification (NCBI taxonomy): domain Eukaryota; kingdom Fungi; phylum Ascomycota; class Sordariomycetes; order Xylariales; family Xylariaceae; species Xylariaceae sp. FL0255. Next base: position 82,893 of record MU388938.1, on the reverse strand, counting down.
TCAGAGGGGTGTGTGGCGGCCGCACTTAGGTAGAAACAGCCTACCAAGGACGCACATGGTCAACTATGCAGAGCGTATGCAGCTACCCGTCTTCTGGACAGGCATTGCTGACCCCGTCAGGATATGCTCATCAGTACATTTCATGTCAATGTAACACCTTCTACTTTACAAGTCTTTGCCCAAACTTGACAGTTTTTCTTCTTCTTTTATTTTGATTTTGAATTTATCCATTCTGACGTTACCTTGCAGTCCACCTACATCTGCCGAGCAAACAACTGCTGCACGCCTTTGAGAGGAGACCCTGTCTCGAAGTGTCGTACGGGTATAACATGAATAGACTTGCAGCTTCCCGTGGCCGTCGCCCATATCGGTCTTTGTAGCAAAAGGCCCAAGTCATTAGCTATTTCTCGCCTCCACACACACATCATAACCCCATCTGGGCCTCTTGAAACATCCAGTTTGACAACCCCAGAGAGAAAGAGATACGGCTTCCTTCTCACACAGCTGAAGACCGTCAAGGCTGGCAAGCAAGGACAGGGACACCTCCGGGAGAGCCAAATTCCGGGGGAAGAATACATCTTGTGCCCCTGTTCAAGCTGCAGGATATCGATCTGTCTGTCATCAATCTGTTGCTTCCTTCCGTCGCAACGACAGACCAGAATAATCATCACTCGGCTTGCCGCACCCGGGGAGGGGTGAGATTGAGAGCAAGCAAACTCTGTCGAAGAGATACCTTATTTTGTCTTTCGGCGTGTCAGGTCATTAGAAAGTGCTTAGCCCCAAGGGTTCACGAAAATTTAAAGAAACAAGAAAAAAATATGGTGACTCCGACGTGTTGTGCTCCCAGTGGGGAGACAGGCAGACAACGATATAGCCGTGCTTGTCCGCCTTACTCCTTCCACCACTATCCTGAACGACGCCTCTATCATTCTCCCCACGATAGCCGATCGACCATCATGACTGAACGAGAAGAGTCGGACCAGCCTCGCAAGCGGATTGCCGTCGCGGTAAGTACATGATGGAGTCCCCCCTCCCCTTTCACCTCTCTTGCCACATCATCTATCGTGACTCTCCCTTCTTCCCACCTACCTATTATCTACTCTAACATATCTCTCTCCCCATAAAACTAATTCAATACCGAACTTGAAGTGCGGACGTTGTCGTAAACGGAAGATCCGATGCAGTGGTGATCCAGGCAATGGCGCGCAATGTTCGAATTGCAAGAGTGCAGGCTACGAGCCCTGTCTCTTTCTACGGGTACGAGCAATAAGTCTTCCTGCAATACCTCGCCCCCCCCTTTTAGCACGCAGACAGTTCAAGATAATGGTTTGTCTGACCGAAGCAAATTTGTCTCACAGGTATCTTCTACCGAAACAGCGCTCAAAGACGGCAGTGGTAGTGAATACGGATATAACCTCGAGGCCGCACGAAGTTACCAGAGCCGAGGAACCGTCTCGCATATGGTGTCCGTCCCATCTTACAGTCCTGAGGACGTCATGTCCTACCGACAAGGCTCCTATCCATACACCAGCGGCGGTGGCAGCACCGGCAAAGGCTACTACCAAGGGATACCCAGCTGGTCAGCTGCATACCCCGACGACGGGAGCGTCGACTACAACATAGCTGGTTACTCTTCATATCCGATGATCACTCAAGATACCACACCAATAGCCGTGTCAGCCTATCACCCCTACACAGCAAGCTCTCGAAAGTCATCCGTCTACCAAGTCGAAGAATCCGCAGCAGCAGCGACGGCACCTTACTCCTACACAAATTTAACCCACCGACCTGCTGCCGCCGCCAGCAGTGACACATCCCATAACTTTTCGTTATCCGGGATGGCGGCATCTCTACCAACCCCAGCGGACCGCACCGCTATGATACCCTCCTCGGATCGTCTACACTCACAGGTTAATCGTACCCTGACAAGCAGCAGCTCTTCATCGTATCACCGCGGGGATGGCCTTCCTGGTGGACATCATTATTCCTCTAGTAGCGCTAGCAAAGCAGCGGTTGCTGCCGCCGCTGCTGCTGACGTAGGCTACAGTCAACACTCTACATTCGAAGCACCGTACTCTACAAATGCCGCAGAAGGCGATCCGTACGGAGATCACGACGCGGCAGTGGCGTATAATAATAGCAGCTACAGCCATACCGGCGGCAGCGGCAGTGGCGGCGGCAGCAGACTCGATCGGCGCGACTCGACGCTGCCGAACGGACATGCTTACCATGTGCCTGAGTCATCATCTACTTACCATGTTCAGGCTTCGTCTCAGCACTACGTGCAGAGCGGCAGCGGCTCTGGGGGTGGCAGTGCCCGTAATGGCAGCGGCTCCTCGCATCGCCCGTCGTCGGACGGTCACCACCGTCGATCTGCAGGTAGCCTTCGTGGGGGATAATTGCCCGTTGCAGTGTGTGCTGGTTGGGCTTGTTGTTGCTTTGTTGTTAGCCAGGCCCCTCCCCAACGGAAGACTACACAGACCCTAGCCCCTCCATCTCCATTCCTTTTTCTTTCCAACACATTACTCATCTTTTTAGTTTTTTTTTTGCCTTTTCTTGGTGCTTTTTTCATCGATCGGTACCTTGATGAACAAGCCACTTCTTACATACACTACCTACCTCCCTGTTGACATTCTTCGGCGTTCCGGTTGGTCACGTTGCACGGCACCGTCTCTCCTTTTTATCCATGATTACGCTCGCTGCTGTGCTACACTCTGATGGCTGTCGTCGAGGCGGACCAGTTTCCTTAGGTCTAGGCTGGGCAGACGGCGGATGATCCCGGCATATGCACGTCCAGCCCTGATGGCAATTCGAGAAGGTGAAGGCTAGGATAGCAAAATGCCGTGAGACCCTAAAACATGGGCTTAACACTGATGACAGTTGGGTTTTCATTTTCCCCAATACCCCTGTTCATGCCCAGATCATTGTCACCTCCTCCCCAAGGCCTACCCCGGTGAAAACCTCTTAACACCGCCCTTTTATAGGCCTGGGTTTCTTGATGTTTGTGGCGTTGGCTGCCCCTCCTTCCCACGCTTCATTCCGCACTCTGGGACTGCCAGAACCTGGCACTTGCTGCTGTGGCCGTCTAAGCATCAATCCTGGCCTGGCGTCAGGTACCAACAGACGCTCCTTCGGATGATTTCCCTCCCAACGGCGCCTGTCACCCGGAAGTCCCCTGCTATCTCTCTGGCAGTGCCGCCAGCAGTGCACACACACCCGACGAAAATCCGGGGTCGACTTCCGACACCAAAGACATTCAACGCCACTTGTCGCACCTCTTCTCTCTCCCGGGTCTCTCGGAACATTATTTCTTGGTCAATGCATTGCGCGGTTGGGTGATGGCGGCACTCCGTGTTATAGATTGGATCGCTGCTGTTGTGGAAGGGGAGACGAAGTTACAAGGCAGGTACGAGGACCTTTTTGACATTCCGTAGGCTTGGACGATCACTGCACTCCCCTGGACGGGACTGGACGACAATGACGCACGTATGCCGAGCCCCTGATCTAAAACATGCAAAGAACCTGATACTTTGCTGTCGGGCCGTCCGTCTCTCGCTCTCTATTCGTCAGGGCTTGGGTTTGCCTGAGATCATTCGAATTTGTGTCTTGAAACATTTTCTTCCCCTCATCTCGACCGGATCATGTCCTCATTCCCTCCTCCCTCTCATCTTTCACAGGCATTACGGGTGTGTGTGTTGTCTGCGATAGCCGTTTCTTCGCCTGTACCCAAACAGAAAAAGATCACCTGTTTCCTTCATATTATCTCTATTATTGTATCGACGGACGATGATAGCATTCTCGCCGCCATCTTTCTCCTAATTATCAGCATTATTGGTTCGGCACCAGAATACAAAAGGGTCTTTGAGCTCATTGAACGACTCGACACGGAAAATGGAAATAAGAGGGGGTATTTTCTCAGAAAAAAAGGAAGCTCTCATGATTTTCTCTCTCTCATATCTCATTTCGTCCCTTTCGCCACAGCCTAGACGGTTTCTTTTTTTTGATTTAGTCCTACAAATACCTAGGTTCGTCATACCTAGGTAAGGTGCTAGAGTGTGTTTGCGTTGTAGTTTTTCATATTCCTTCTTTTGCGTTTCAGCCATCACTCAAGTTACGAATATGTCTTCCGGAGGCAAGCGAACCCATGTCTACCCACCTAGGGAGAGATTCACATTAGGGCGGCGGCTTGCACAGGCATGGGCATAAACAATTGTCTACCCACCACTCGGGGCATTGGTGGAAAGAACTGGTCTTTGAAAAGAGATTGGCATAGGTCACCCTACACTTCTATTCCCATACCGGGGCGGGCAGTGATGCTTTGGTTTTCAAGAAAAAAAAGTTGGCTTTAGTGGTTATACTTCGTGGGCGGCGGCGCCTCCCTTTCTACAACCACTAGTGTGTAATAATCATTGCAATTAGAAATAGTATTGATAAACTTCTCGTTCTCGTGGTTGAAATCTGCTAGTGATCCATAGGGATACAAGTTGTCATTAAGAGACAATATAAAAGCGACAAAGTATTCGTGTGGGATTATTACTCGGGATCAAAGCAATAACATCGAGCCCTCCGTCAAGTGGATATTGCCATTTGTGAATGTCCGAAAACATTCTCAACAACATGACTCATCTCATCAGAACGTGTAGAGGAAGTAAATTGAGACATTGGACGTTCTTTTAAGCTATCCCGATACAATGGGTACATTGTGCCACAACCTTATTCTAGTCACATGTGTTCGTAGTCATCCTGCAATATTGTGTTTTGAGTCGCCACTGTAATGCGCAGATAAGACATTGCAAATATTTGGTTATTGATCTTTTCCAATACTGAAGACTGAATGCCAGTTGGCCTTTTTGCTTGTCTGCTTAAGGAGCTGAGTTTCAACTATGCAGCAGCCTCAAGCGTCGTGGCGCTCGCTGTCAGGGATGCTTTGATTTTCTATTTCACGGTCGCCGCCACTTGCTTTGATACTCCCACAGCCGCATTCCTGTCCGTGCCGCCGGCGGGCTCTAAGCCATGGGCAATCTCATAGATCTGATAGCCGGAGAACAAAAGTCTCTCGAATCCCTTTTCATCGGGCAACGCACAGGTCACAACGCCCCTGACTTCCCCGGACAAGATATCTCTCGCTACCTCCGGTTCCTGACAGGCAGCCTTGCCGAGGCCTATACCGTCAACCTCGGCGAGCGCGTTCACCATGCCGGCAACAGTTTTGAGCCCGCCCGTAGTGTATACCTTGGTTTTCGTCACGGCTTTCGCCACTTGAGCGGCAAAGTCGATGAAGAAGTTCTCGCGAGCCCGGGTCGACTCCCTCGCGTGGTAGAACCCGAGATGTTCGTAGTTGCCGCCGCTCGTCTCTACGTAGTCGAATTCGGCCCTCTCGAGCGCTTGGGTTAGGACTACGGCTTCGTCTACGGTGAAGTCTCTGTCTTGGAACTCGACGCTGTTGGTCTTGATGCTGAGGATAAAGTTCTTGCTTACGCGCTTCTTGATGACCGCGGCGATTTCTATGATTAGTCCGGTGCGATTCTCGAAGCTGCCACCGTATTCATCTGTTCGCAAGTTTGTACTCGAGCTGAGGAATTGTGCTAGGAGATACCCGTGGCCGGCGTGTAATTGCACACCGTCGAACCCGGCCTTGTCGAGGAATTCGGCAGCGTGGCGGATTGCTCGATGATCAAGGCGAGATCTTGCTTGCTTGCTGGCCTGGGTTTACCGAATGTTGAACCCTTGAGTTGATGTTTGGACAGCTGGACGTCACCGACGCTGATGGGGTTCGTGGTGATGAACTCAGGCACCTGGCGTCCAGCATGTGCGATTTGCGCTACGAGAAAGCTCCCGTTCGCTTTACCTTTGGCCGCCCCTTCCTTAAATGCCTCGAACTTCGGGGATTCAAAGGGGGCATCGTCGGGAATGGTAACGTTCTCGAGCGCCCTCAAGGTGCATGGGGTCGACCTGAATGTTTCCGGTGAGGATCTGACCCCAGCCGCCTTTGCCGCAGCACTCATAGAGTGTGATATATGAGGGCGGAGGAATGCCGCTGAGGGTGTGGTCTTTGTTGTATGCGGCTAGATATGGCTGCTTTGAGGAAGCGGTTTTGTGCTACGCGGTCGGATAATGTGGGAAAATACAGTGATCAGAGTGTGGAGACTTACCAGCTTGAGTGGTGATTCAGAATCCAAGCTGACTTGCTGTATGAAAACTTCTGGTTGTCATGAGGGATGAAGTAACTACTTCAGTTGCGATACAATTTGTCGAGGTAGCCTGCCTAAAACCAACCGGGCTGAACCCTGTTTGAGAAGGCAAAGCTCTAAGCAGAGATGAGAGGAGCCAAATGAATGCTTTTATGGCCGAGTTGATAGAGGAGAACCACTCAAATCTAGTGAAAAGTTCTCACATGGTTTACCACTTCGCGGGCTGGTCGATCAGTTGACTGAATGACTGGTTGGTTGATTATCAAGAAGAGGGCCGTGGGCACAATAGGGCGCTCAGGTCTGGGATAGGAATTATCTGATCTTTCTTCGTACTTCCCATTCCTTTCTTGTTCGGTAAAGCCCGCCATGCAATTCCTAAAATCGAGATACAGACATCTTTCAAAGCGAGTGAAGGACTTGGTAATGATTCTGTTAGGCAAGGAGGGGGAAACTTCACTGTGCAAGTCTGCTCGGGAACGCCATACTGCAAAAGAATGCCCACATCAATTGAAAGTACTATTTCTTCTCTTCGCGGACTGAACGTGATGGATAATTTGGTTGAAGCCGGAAGAGAGATTCACGGACTGCAATTCTATTACAGTGGCAGCTGACACTGTTGTATGAATTTTAAGCCTGATCCGCTTGGTATGAGGTATGGAGGATAGCAATGAGTACTTAGATTGAGCAATTGCTGCTCTTGAGTTGAGATATGAATCATGATGAATAACATGTTGTGGAAGAACGGGCTTGGTGTATTGGTCACTCAATCTTTAAATGCAAAGTCATCCAAATAGGGTCTCCGCATGGATTCACAATGGTGCAGCTGTAAGGTGACCTTAAGACAAATTGTCGAGTAGAAAAACTGACATAAATCCAATCATCTAATTTCATTTTTAGATTTCGAGTTAGCGAAGGTTGGCCATTTCTTACCAGATTTGATAGGTGAAGGCATAGAAATGGCAAGAATAATTCGGTCGTGTAATCATCAAAGAATGACTTGAGCATGACTAATACATTTTAAGCCAATTGACCAACCACAGAGAGAGTTTCGGGGTTATGCATGGGCTTCCGGAATTGTCGGACACAGTACGATGGCTTGCCGCGGAACTTCCGACATCTTTACTATTATTACTTCTCATGAGCCATGACTATACGCAGTCGCTCCACTTCTCATTATCAACTCTACAGACTGACTGAAATCCATCGATCTCGTAAGATCACAGAGAACCCGACGACGTCAGCCGCAACATCCAATACCGACCAGTTGTGCCAGAGATAATAGACTCAGAGAGGATATATATCCGACTTCGGCCTTGCATATCGTAATACACTCATATAAGCCAAATCGGTCGGGTAATCGACAACAATGCCCGACCTCAACGACAAGAGTGCTGCAAGCGCATTGCGCAGTTCATGGGAGCGCGAAACCGCCGACCTGCCCCCATTTTACTCTCCTCGAGTGACTGAAGAGGGTGCACATACCCATCCTGATCCGCTTTCCCTCTCGTCCACGACCGATCCAGCCGCCCCGGACCATGATCATGCCTCGTTCCCCCCGCCGTCCTTACTATCACCCGCCTTCACACCGCCTGCCACGCCGGGCACAGCAACGCCGACCAATGCGGAACACCGACAACCCCGCAGCGTACCCATCGACTCATCCATACCTTCGGGCGGCTGCGGTAGTAAGAAGCCGCGGCTCCTCGAGACGCTGCCGGAAGTGGAGTGCGTGGTCCGGGCAAGAATACCTACGGTCGCCGGGACGGAGATGTTCCTGCATCTCTACACCAACAATGTCGACCAGAAAGAGCATCTAGCCATCGTGTTCGGCCCCCAGATCCGGAGCACATCGCTCGATGCGCCTAGGGAGGGCGAGACGGAGATGGATCGCATGGTGCGCGGGGCCTACGTGGGGCGGTTGTACCCTGGCAGGACACAGAGCGGCGCGGCGATGGCGGGAGAATCATCCAACGAACCGCCGAGGTCTCGTGGTGCGCCGTTGGTCCGCATCCATTCAGAATGCTACACGGGCGAGACGGCGTGGTCAGCACGATGTGACTGCGGCGAACAACTAGACGAGGCAGCACGGCTCATGTCGCTCCCGAGCGCAGTTAACGGCGGCATCATCATCTACCTCCGGCAAGAGGGTCGTGGCATCGGGCTCGGGGAGAAGCTCAAGGCATACAACCTGCAAGATTTGGGATCGGACACGGTAGAAGCGAACCTCTTACTGCGACACCCAGCAGACGCGCGGAGTTATGGCCTGGCAACGGCTATGCTTCTTGACCTAGGCCAGGAAGAGGTTCGGCTGTTGACGAATAACCCTGATAAGATCCGGGCGGTGGAAGGACCTAATCGGGAGGTAAGGGTTACGGAGCGCGTGGCTATGGTGCCGTTGAGCTGGAAGGGGAAGGGTGGGTTCCGGAGTACTGAGGTGGAGGGATATTTGAAGACCAAGGTAAGGCTCATCTATACTCTCTTGACTGTCTGTCTCTTCGATGAATCGAGCAACTAATTCAGCTTTGTTCAGATCGAGAAGATGGGGCATATGCTTGACATGGGCAGTCTTCCTTCGTGATGAGTAGGGATGTCAGGGTTGCAGCGGACAAAAACCGATTGAATCTAGATTGGGTGCATCTACGATAGAGAGGCGTTTAAGGAGCATTCTGGAATGTCTCGGACAGGAAATTTGAAATAAAATGTTTTGTATGCTACAACATGGGACACAAAACGACCAGCTCCATTCTCCATGGAATACGTAGACTTATCAAGAACAGGCAGTGTTCTGGATAGATGACAGATTCTCATGTGAGGTTTAGTTTTGTCACATACATGCACATTTCCTGTCTTCCTGTATTTGTACACCTCTTTCTTTCAACGTGGGAGGTATCTTTTCCAATATCTTCTCCGAGACACTTTAGTTTCTAGATGTCTTAAGTTGGGTGATTTCCATTGTGAAAGGTAATGTCAGAAGGTGTCACTGCCCGGTGGAAGTGGGGGGGGGGGACCCTTTGACCCCGCCATAATGGGATGGCCCCACTGATCTCCATCAATCGATAGTGAAGCCAGTAAATTACCTGCCTGAAGCTGGGATTAATTGTGACGCGTGCCTGGCGTGTTGCGTTTCAAGTGATCGCAGCAACTTCAAATCCAACACCACCACAACTGCAAAACCGTGCAAAGGCAATCACGGCGATGGAAACTTCCCCAGTAGTACCACTTGGAATCTGACACATTCCTTTCCTTCCCTCTCCTTTTTCTTACTGTTTCTTCCCTGCCTGGATTCCCCGTCTTTGACAGCGCGTTCCTATTTTTGCAGCCTTTCAATGTACCACGGTGAAGATACCCATTTCCACTAATCCATATTTCAACAACCACTCTCTCGCCGTCCCTCTCACCATTTCCTCTCAACCTCATCCATCCGATATTCACATCTTTCTTCCAGCTTCGTCATGGCCGACGTGGACATGCGTCTGCGGCTCGTCGTCCGACGCCACCGTCTACCCGAGGCCCGTCTTATGTGGAATATGCGACTCGATAATAATCCCACCATATCCAAGCTGCTCGAACAGCTCGACAAGGACGTACCACTCGAGAGCGATGAGTGGGGCCTAGAGGATTACATTGTTGAGCTTCACGATGAGGACGGCACCGACTTTGAGTGTCTTCATTTCCAGACTGTACGCAGCGTCTTAAAGCCTGATGATCGAGTCTTGTATGTGCAACCCCCAAGTCCCCTTTCATTCCACCCTCCTTGTGCTCTCAGAGCTGACCCAATCCAAGCATTCGACCTCTTGACAGGGATGATCACCGCCGGAGACGTCTCAGTGGCCGAGATCAGATTTCCACCGACGGCAGACACTTGATAGACGGCGTACCTTTCGGCCGCCCACGCCTCAGATCTCCCATAGGCCGGCCCCCCGTTCGCATACCAGCATTCAAGCGACGCCGACTTGGCTACGACCAGCAAGACTCGAGCGAGAGCGATTCCCACCCTCTCATGATCACCAACGGCGAGCCTAGTGATGACGAACTGGAGGGTTCGGCTGATGACCTTAGTGACTCTGCCTTTGACTTCGACTTTGACCCAAGATTCGGCCTTGACAATGAAGCTTTTTCTTCTGCGGATGAGGACGAAGATGACATGCAACAAGATGACGAAGAAGAAAACGATGAGGGAGCTCTGATTGGAGATGATGAGCTTGCTCAGGAAGCACTCGATCTTGCTCGAGAGAATATGGAACTCGATCCACCTGATGAGGGGGTGTCTGCGGACGAAGAAGCCCGCTCTCCTCAGCAAAGTCTTGTCGTAAACCTGGAGACTTCGGATAAGATTCTATCTGCCTTGAGCGCCGCCTTTCCCACAGCAGGAGTACGCGTCTGTCAAACGGTTCTCATGGGCGTTTCAGGCGACGTGAAAGAAGCTTATAATAGTTTGCTTGATGGATTCGACGCAAAACACCCCCTTGAATCCGTTTATTCTGGCGAAATTCTCGAGGACAAGGGCCAAGACGATCCTCCTGCTCAACCTCAAAACCAGACCGCATCCGATCCCAAAAACTCCGACGCTTCTGCTACCGCAGAAAAAGCCAGCGAAAGTGATGGAGAGGCGGGGGAGGAAGAAGACGAGGAAGAGCGCGCCCTTAAGCGAAAATTTGATACCGCCGGATTCCCCCCTGGCACTATTACATCCGGAAAAGGTCTTGCGCATATGGCTGCGGCGTCCGCGTCGTTAGCGAGTAGCAAGCTGAGCGGTGCTAGTGAAGCTACTTCTACTACTCTCAAAGCGAGCCCGGAGAAGCAGGAAGAGCTCGATGATGATGATGATGATGACACATCGAGCAGCGGTTCTAGTTCGCCATCCTCAGATGATGAAGAAGATGATGATGACGAATCCTCAGATGATGAGGAGGAGGAGGACGCCAGCGATTCCGATAGTGACTCCTCGTCCTCTGATTCTGACAATGCAGATTCTTCTTCCGGCGACGACGATAATGTTACGGACCCGAGTATGCAAAAGTCAGATGCCACTGATGATAGCAGTGAGGACGAAACAAGCGATGGCAATGACAGTGATAGTGGTCCCGAAGAACGTCCTGTCGGTCGAGGCAGCTCCGATGCGGTGAGTAGCTCAAGCAATGCCGAAAGCTCAAGCGATGATAGTTCTAGCGACTCGTCAGATGCTACGGAGGAAAGCAATGCTCAAGGCAGTGACAGCGAGAGCGACAGTACCAGCGATAGCGATTCGGACTCGGGAGATGAGGATGTCAAGGATGCCCCCAAAAAGAAAATCAAAGCCGTCACCATCGGTAATCTGACCGAAGTCCATGAGCACCCTAAGCCACTCCAGAACGAGCTGCAAGTTAAGACAGTACCTCCTGGCGCGGGCAAATTGACTACGAAGAAACGAAACGCTCGTCGCAAGGCGCGTAAGGAGCATCTGCGAGCTGAAGAAGACTCTCGTGCCACGTGTGACAAAGATGCCACAGTCGCTGAAAAGGTTACTGTAGACCAGAAATCGACTGCCGACGATGAGGCTGCTCTCTTTGAGGCCAAACGAAATGCTTTGCTTGCCGCGATTGCGAGCGGCGGAGTCGAGGTCGATGCTTCAGGAAAAGATAACCTTAGTAATATGTCAACAGAAACGACAGGTGACAAACGAAAACGTTTCAAGGACTGGTCTGTAGGTCCAGAACACCAAGATGAAAGTTTACAGAATGAAACACCACAAGGAGATGAAAGAGCTCAAGACTCTCCTTCGTCAACTTCCAGTCAAAAACGACGACGTATTGATCTTGGCGCTGGACGTCGCCTCTTGTTCGGTGCCTTAGGTCTACGAAACCCCAAGACCAAGGAGGACGAAGACAAGCTACGGGATAAACTGATGAAAGATATTAAACCTTTAATGAAAGTAAAACCGAATGATCCGCACGATTCTACCATTGAGCAGTCTACAACTACACAAGTCGACCAGAGCGATGATAATTGGCAACTCAAGATTAACTATCGAGCTGTAGAGTGCTGTCATGATGGAATCGAACTGACCCCAGCACCGTTTCCATTCCAGCAAAGATGGGATCCCCGGCAGCAAGGCTCATTATTTCGCAAAAAGAACAAGCGTGGCGGTCAAAGTAAAAGAGCACAGAGAAATCAGTCGCTCTACTATAGTGAGGAGGGCAACGGGAGTGGCCGAAAGAGAAAACACGCCGAGTTGGGGGAGTGGGCCGGTGATGATGGTGGATACAACGACACGACTGGTGCCGACATAGAACTCAACTACGATGACGTTGATCCAGTTGTAGAAAAAGCTGAGGCCAAGGTAACTGAGATGAGCCAGGCGACGGACCTTGATGATCTCCCACCTCTGCCTAAAGACCTGTCGACACTTCCGTCTCTACGACCTGGACAAGCCCAGATAGGGATGGTTATTACCTGGCAGAAGTGGTTCTGCTCTTCAGGCACTAATTGGCAACCTCAACTTTCCAACGTGAGTGCGATTGTGGTTAGCATCGAAGAGGAGGGTGCAACTCTGGAGGTGTGCATGGCCAAAAGAGATCGTCATCTCGATGGCAATGAAAAACGATATGATGAGGCCGGTCAGCGGATCTATGGGAAGTTCGAGGTACCAGATGAGGACGAGGACGAGGATGACAGGGATGGCAAAGACGAGGGATACCGGACCGTTCCTTGGGTAAGTCTCTCTCTACATAACTCGCTTACTCCTCTGCAGTAGGTGACCAAAAAGATGAGCAAAGCATACTAACGAATTTTGGACAGCACGAAATGCAAGATCCGAAAATTCTGCAGCAACCCTTAGAGCCTACCACTGTCATCGATGTCGATATGGACGTCGCCGCCTCTGGCGATGTTATCCCCTCGATTGAAGACGGAGCCGTCGTCGACAGCAAAGCTGCAATGGAGTCAACTGGATCCCCTACATCTGGCCAACCCCAGGAAAACACAAGCCATTTTGAGCCTACCAACAGCTTTCAGTCTGCTCAAGCCAGTCCGGCCGGTCCCGCTCATACTGCAATAACGTTCGAACCTACTAACGATACCCCGGAAGTCAACGGACCCCAGGAAGAGAAAACAGGACAGTTAAGTATTGGAGAAAGCAATGCTACGAACACTTCGCACTCCCATCAACCTGGACAGGGCCATGAAGTACTTGATACACCAATGTCTGATGTTTCCACGACCAGTAGCCCTTCTCGTCAGCTACACGAGACAAGTCAGATACTGGAGAGTGCTTCACAAACCGACGACTGGGCCAGAAGAGCCAATGTAGAGAGGGAAGAGTCATCCCTACCTCTACCCCCGGTGGACGCATCACTCTCTCGGCTCGACAATGACACCCAGGCTGATATTATCGCCGGAACTCCCAGGGCGATTCGAGTGACCATGCCGTCTTCGGATCAAAGTGTTCAAAGTGGTCGCCAACCGGACTATTCAATGGATGTTGAACTGCATGTGCCTGACTCGTACAATGCGACAGATGTCGACCGCCCAAGCACCTCTGGCCAAAGTCCGGATCCTCATCTCATCTCCCCATTGCCGGAGAATTGTCCGTCTACGCCTAAGCAAAATCGTGGCGGAGCTGTGGATCATGTGAACGGATCTCTGGAAAATGGCGACATCACCAAGACGCCCACAGCACCGAACAGCGCGCGATCCATGAGTTCGTTAGATTCACTAACAGCTATATTCTGCACCGCTGTCACGTCGAGGACGACACAGAGTCCTTCCAAAACACAACTGTCGTCCGCAATGAAGGTCTCAGCTGTATCTCAAGCGCAACGTGATTCAAAGGATGATGATGACGACGACGATGATTCTGATGATGACATCCCGACTCCTAGATCGGCGGTAAAGAATATGAAGACCGGTGTTCAGGAGAGCAAGGTCAAGAAAGAGTATGACACTGAAGAGGGTAGTCTCCCGCCTAGCACAGCCCCGCCTACATTCCTGCGCCACGAAAGTTCGGCATTGAAGAAGATCTCTCCACCACCGCCAAGGGGGCGAGGGCGGGCAGCATCTCCCAAGCAGCCGTTCATAATTCCGGCCGGGTCACAAGTCATCGAGCCCTCGTCGGATGTAGAGGAAGAAGAGCCAGCGTATACGGAGAATTATGCTGACGATGACGTCGATAAGACTTACTCGCCCAGGGTGAATAAGTCGGGCAGCAGCAGTCTTCCTAAGGGGGAGGGGTGGGTGAAAAAATTGAAGAAGAGGAACAATAACAGCTACACCAACAACAGGGATGAGAGGCGGGATTTATTGTTTGCGAAGACGAAGGAGGGGTTGAAGAGTTCGCAGTCACAGTCGCAGAGCCGAAGCTCATTCTCGTCTTCTTCTCAGCCGGCCAGCTTTGTTTCTCCGAGAAACCGACGGAAGACTAGTGCAAGATTTTGAGGTGCTGGCTGGTCTTATGGCTTGTCTAAGGTATTTGCCTAGGTATTGGCGTGTGCATAGCATGTTCTTGTTGGGTAATGAGCTGTCGCGTGTAATGGGAGGATGATAGGAGGTGGTAATGCTGTATGAGCATTGTGGTCCATGTCAGTATGGGCTAGTTAATGGCGTGTGTTGTGTGCTACAGACTAGCTCTGGGTATGTACTTAATCAGTGTTCGCCCATAATATGTGCTAGCAAAGAAGATTACAGAGCAAAAACCAACCTGCTACATCCCTTGAGCACATTGTAGGAGAAAGAAAGACAATATGTGATGATAATGATGAAGTGACGCTGCTGGGATGGAATACAGTTGAGACCAAGTAGCTTAAGCCTCCCCTCTCTCATTTCCATCGATCTTGGAAAATCTACTCTTGTCATGGACATCTCGAGATTTCAATTCTTTTTTCTTAGTTCTTTGCACTGGGCCAGGGTGAAGTAGGTAGGTAGGTATATGTACAGATTTATCCGAGCCCTCTGTCTCTGTTCCCATATTCGATTTTAGGACCCGTCGACGGCTTCCAGCTTCTTTCGATCCCCACCTCTCTATTCTTGATGTTTATACATGAATGATACTGAGAACCGAGAACTCCCAAGCCCGGTGTGGATATCGTCGTTGTGCGAGGTGAAGGAGGCGTCGCGAAAGTACTTGGATGCAGATTGGGGCTCTGGGTGGGCGAGTGTAGGTTGATAGGTCTAGTTACTCCTCGCACCGTCCTTGGCAGCGCGCAGCTCGTCCATCTTGGCTACGCGGAGCTTGAATTCTTCGTATTGGCATCTCTCGTAGCTGTGGCGCTCATCCTGTTTTGTGCCCACCAAGGGAGAGTTTGTCAGTTTTGTTGTTGGGTAGAAGACAGAGAGGAGGAGGGATATTCAAAAGAAGGATTGGCTTTGGGGATTTGTGGATTTGTATTTAAATGAGGGGAATCAATTCATAGGAAAGGAAACGTCGGATAGAAGGAAGGCAGGGGTAGAATGATGAAGGCAGGACGAAGGAGGAACGTACGACGCAGCTCCAGGGCATGTACCACGTCTTCTGGCGGCATTTGTTCAGCGGGATGAGAAGACCGGCACAGTTGTCACGGTAGGCTAGAGGGACTTTTGCTTCGCGCATCTCCTCGCGGGAGACCTCTGTTCTTCAGTGGTTAGCGAAACGGTATTTCATACTCTATCCTCGAGTGTACGGTTGACGGGGTCAGAGGTATTATCAAGAAGAAGTGTGGAATATGGCAATGTAGTCAAGATATTCGGGGCTGAGGGATGGTTGCGGTTGGTTTTATTGAAGGATCCGGATTGGGAAACGTACTGGGAGGCGGCACATAGGTGTCGTGACCCATTGTGACGGTCGCTTCTGCTCTTCCTTGTACTGCTTGATCCGTGGAGATCGGTGGTGTCGCGACGGCTGTGCGTGGTGGGAATTGAATGAGAGGGAGCCTCGTTCAATCGGGTTGTTTGGTGGATAGGAGGATACCTCAGGCAGAGCTTCAATTGAAGTTGAGGTTGAGCTTTGGGGCTTGTTGGAATTGAGTTGGGTTGATTGGTTGGTCGGCGTTAACGGCACTTGCCTGTAAAAGCAGCCTCAATTCTTGCTACACTACCTATTCCACACCTCATCTGGTATGCCTTCATCTATGTACATGTTTCTGATGTTACTGTTTTTTTACTAGTATAATCCGATTGAAATGATTCTCTTGATTGGGCACTGCTACTACTGCTACATCCTCGCCTATAAGCACTTTAAGAAGCCTTTTAAGTGGCGTCCGAGGGGGGTTATCGCCATTGTCACCGCCATCCTCCTTTCGTTCGCCTTCCACAACGCTGGCCCACTCTAGCTATAGAAGTCCTGACCCATCTCTGCCTCGGGGTCGTATGAGAGACTTTGCTGTTTTCTTTCTGCTCTATGGCTTCCATGTGGACGGTCAAATTGAGCTCGTTTGGCCACGAGTGCCAGGGTGTGACAAGGGGATTTAGGTTGGTGGTGGAGTGTATCAAGATCAGAGTTGGGGAAGAAGATACTGCTATCTCAGTTAGACAAGGCGACCGCTCGCAGCGTGACTTCAGAACTCCTGTGCTCGGAAACAAGTTGCGATAGAGCGATTGCAACATTATAGCGTATCCACCTCGCTTGTGCTCCTCGGCCGGTTTTCAAGGACCCGCCCCCAAAGGACTTCAAACAACGAGTATTTCAGGCTGAGGGGAGCCAAGTAGTCGGCCTCTTCCTGGTAACGATCTTGGATCTCCTGTAAACCGGAGCAGATTTCCTTAGCGAGATTCGGTGGATCTTTCACGTCTGAAATTCCTGTCCGCTCGCGCACAAGACGGAGAATCTCCTTATAGATCGAACCCGCATTCAGTTGTTTATCAACGAGATCGAGGCTCTTGACCATGTGATCAGTAAAATGCATCGGGGTTTTATATCGGAGATCCATCCAGAACCCGAGTGTGCTGTGTATGAAGGTTTTGACGCCCTCGGGACCGTACAGGAGCCACATGACGAGCTCAACTACGTATCGTATCGCGAATCTATTACACCGCCATCGTCCAAACGGTGCCACTTTCTCGTCACCTCCCGGTTCTCCTTGAAAGGCTGCGAGCCAAATACTGGCTACCTTCAAAGTCCCTCTGCCGTCACCATCTTTGAACCAAACAAGATGCTTGGGGCCGTCTCCGACATCATATAGAATGCTGAGTGCCGAGGTTATTCCAATGAACTCTTCAAGCAGCCATCGGCGGTTCTCTAGGCAGTTGCGACCTTTGTCACAAATTTCCCAGCAATCATCTAAGGCGCCGTCGGTGGGCCATGGGAAAATCACGCCGTGTTCTTTGATCACATGGCGTTTGACGTCCGCTCCATACACCCATCTCTGATATGCTGCGATGGGTTGATGTAGATGAGGGGAAACAACTTTTTGAGGAAATTTGTTGATGTTTTTCAACTGCTCACCAATAGTGTCGGGCCTCCTCTTATCCAACCTATCCGTCCCGGCCCATTGTACAAGACCAACGACGAAGCGTTGAGAGGCCCCTCTCTCGAGCTTCTATAGAAAGTTAGAAACGGTATTCGCATGTGTAGACTCTAGCAGACGTACTATTCCTTGAGCCGCTAGGTGCGCCTGGTCTACAAAGGCGGGGTGAAGCTCGGCGCGGTAAGTCTTGCAGTCAGGGCGATTATCTAGGTCGCGATTGCGTGTCTTATGGTAGGCAACGTCGGCTTTCTGCTCCGATATCATGGGGAGGAAAGGAAGTGGTTCCCATATGGTTAGGTGATGAAGAAAGCTGCTGTGACTGATAAAGGTAGGCAGGACAAAATTCGACTGGGATTTCATGAAGGCTTCATCATCAATGTCAACGTGCCAGAGCTCCCCGGTTATGAGTGAGAATGCTCGGATAGATCGTTTGGACGAGTAGACGTCAAGGGGTAGTTTAGTATCATCGATGCCGGCATCCCGCCAATCTCGGAGGTGGGAGAGGCTTTCAGTAGTGTCAGAAGTGAGCATGACCAAGGTTAAGAATAGGCGAGGCGCGTGCTTGAAGACCCATTCGGTGAGTTCATCAAGGTTGTTCGAGTCGATGGGAACCTCCTGGAGGGCAGCAGAGATATTCTCTGCGGTGGCGAGCTCGGGTAGGGCGTCATGGATGAGGGAATGGCGTTCGCCAAGGTAGTCGTCAGACCGTTCAGATTCAGCGCAGACCATGAGCCTGTTATCGACTTCATTCTTAAGGGCCAAAAGACGCTGGTAGCGCGGTGGATATGCCATGGTCGGTAGAAAGCGTTCTTCTCAGTTTATTAACTGTGGTGTAGCAAATGGAATCATTTCCCAAGCGGGAGAGGGTGATTAGGATAGTATGTTGGTATGGTTATATACGACGGCCATCACATCATGTTTGCCAAGGACAAAGGGCATTTGACAGGTATGAGTATCGGAAGTACGAAAGTTGTTGGTGCCGAGCCAACGAGTCCATAAGGGAAGCCTCATGATTAAAGGGAGAAATCCACGTGTTGTGCTTGAACCTCTTTGTTTCTAGGTCTCTGGAACTTATGGTGATATAAGCTGCCGCCATAGCGTACAAATAAATGGCAGATGAGAGTGGTACCAAGTGTTGGTATCTCTCAATAGGTCTATGATGGGAGGGGTCTCGGTGGAAGAGGAAAGCCGGAGCTGCGTGTTTTCCTGCTTTGTTCTCATCTACAGCCTCTGGAATGATGGTGTAAGTCGCTGACATAGTAGACAGTGTACATGATGAATAGTAGGTGGGGGCATGCGCTTGAATAGTACCTGTTAGTCATTGTAAGGACGGAGTACCTTAAGGATGAAAGATTGTAGTCAAAGAAGTGGAAGTGGAAGTGGAAGTGGTTCAAGGAATGGTACAAATCAATCTAGTATACCTCCTAGGATGTAGGTATGTAGGTATGTACATGTAGGCTTATTGAAGTTGATAACGACATTGGAAGTTGATTTCGGACACAGTGCCGGGAGCTTCCCAACGGCGGCGGTGCAACTGCTGATCAGTGTTCATCCCTGGCTTAGGTAGGTACATATGTAGGTACTGAAAGCTCGTTGGAGTAGCCATTGCTCAATTGTGGTAATGATGTTATTGTGGAGGCATTAATTCTGGTACATGAATCCACCCACCAGTACCTAAGAGTCTAGAACCCCGCGCCCCCGGAAAATAATAAGCCTCCGCCTTCTCCACCACAGCTCCAGTCTGACCCAGCTCTGCCTTCCGAGTTTCGACTTGCTTGCATCACCATCGGCATACAGTACTATACATACCTCAGTATGACGTGATTCTCTGTCTCTGGCATCGATATCAGAACGAACTCCGCTGAGCACGGAATAAACTCCATTTCCCCTGACTCTGTCCTCGAGATACTGGTTGAACCATGGCTTCGACATCGCTGCGACAATGCATCAGGGACGTCTCGCCCTTCCTTATCCTGCTGGTTGTCACCAGCACTTTAGGTCCGCTACAGTTCGGCTATCATCTCGTACGTACACGCGCATCAAGTCCAGACACTGTTATTTAGTTGATGCTCCCTTCGCTGATCGATAGTTGACTAATTGATTGCATCAACAGGCTGAGCTCAATGCTCCTCAAGATGTCATCACATGCCGCTCCAAGCAATCATCACCAATATCCGTCTCCCAGAGACTCTCCAGCGCCTTGTCGTCTTGGACCTCGACACGCGCTGCCGCTACCATCTCCACATCCTCCGCTCTCCCGGACTGCATCCCCATGGACGATGCCCAATTCGCCGTCGTCTCGAGCATGTACACCCTCGGTGGCCTTTTCGGCGCCCTTGCCAGCGGTCCCATTTCCTCCGCTAAGGGCCGACTCTTCGCCATGCGCCTGACCGGCATATTCTTTCTCGTCGGCTCCATAGTCGTCACTCTCGGCACCTCCGTCGCCGTCATGTCCATCGGCCGTGTCTTTTCGGGAGTTGGTGCCGGCGCTGCTACTGTCATTGTGCCCATTTATATCAGCGAGGTCGCGCCCCCGGCTGAGCGAGGCACCTTTGGCGCTATGACCCAGGTTAGCATCAATGTTGGTATTCTTGGTACTCAAACACTAGGCTACTTCTTGAGTTATGGATCGGCTTGGAGATGGATTCTGGGCGCGGGTGTGATTGTTGCCGGCGTGCAGATATTGGGCTTGATGGTTATTCCTGAGAGCCCGGCTTGGCTGGCTACGCACAAGAACGTCGCTCTCGCCCGCCGCACGCTTCAGCGCATCCGTGGCAAGAACGCCAATATCGAGACCGAGACGGCACTCTGGGATCCGATCGCTACCGCCACTCATCCCGAAGAAGAGGGTCTTCTTGGCGACTCGTCCACTACCCTTGTCGATTCCAACATGGAGTCGAGACGGGATTCGAATTCAAGCCAAGCTAGTGGCAAGTCTTCTGCGTCCCACTCTCACCACCTCGGCTTCTTCCAAGTTGTCAAAGACCGCCACTATCGTCCCGCCTTAATTGCCGCTGTCGGTGTTATGTGCACGCAACAACTGTGCGGCATCAACTCCATCGTTATGTACTCCGTTTCTTTACTGCGGGACCTGCTGCCCATTTCCTCGGCACTGCTCACGATCTTGATCTCCGCTGTCAATCTCATCATCACGATTGCATGCTCGCCATTGCCGGATAAGCTAGGCCGAAAGACATGTCTGCTGCTCTCGGTCTTTGGACAGGGAATTAGCGCCCTAGCTTTGGCTCTGTCCATCGTCTTCGGCGTCAAGATCCTCTCGGCTATCTCGGTCTTGTTCTTCGTGGGCTTCTTCGCCGTCGGCTTGGGTCCCGTCCCCTTCATCCTTGCCTCCGAAATGGTTGGGCCCGAGGCTGTAGGTGCCGTGCAGTCCTGTTGTCTAGGCGCTAATTACATTGCTACGTTCCTCGTGGCGCAGTTCTTCCCTATCATCAACGTCGCTCTGAATCAGCGATTCGGCGGTGCGGGCTGGGTGTATTTCATTTTCACGACGCTTGCTGGACTTTGTGGGTTGTTTGTATTCTGGCGCGTGCCGGAGACGAAAGGGAAGAAGGACGCGGATGAGGTCTGGGGCAGGACGAGGCGGTTGGATTGATTGATCGATAAGTGGAAAAAGAACAGGACAAGACATTATGCGGGCGTTGTTTTGGGAGTTGCTATGAGTTATGATTGAATGAATACATTGGTTTTGATTCTTCGTCATTCTGTTTCAATGCGCTACGAGTTATTCTAGGGACGTCGGGTTTGACCCCGGTCGCAATCTTTTGTTCCTGATTATCTGGTCCATCTGCATGATACCCGCTCTAACACCGTCGACAACATGAAGCACCGAATAGGCAAATTCCTTGCCGTTGTGCTCCTGGGCGGCCTCACGAATGATGTCCTCCAAGCCGGCCATGCCCGCGCATCCCATGACGATGACGGTCGCCTGGCTGCCGTCTTTCTCACCTTCCACCAGCAAGCGCTTGGTAGCTTCCTTTAGCTTTTCGCGGATGAAGGCCGGGTCGAGACCGCCGTGGAAGTCGGAGGCGTTGAGACCGGTTGATTGCACGCCGGCGAACCTGGTGTTGGTCTTGGATTCAGAGGTGGTGCCTAAAAACTCGTTGACGCCCGCTGTGAGATGCTCTTCCCAGAACTTGCCGGTTGTGACGATGCCCCATTTCTCGCAGGGCCCACGGAGCAAGGAGAGGGCGGTTAGGATGCTGGCTTCAAAGATTCCTGTTATGGTGGTGTGGTGCGGGTTCGCCTGATGGAGAATTGTAACTAGAGGGTGAACACTGTAGCAGGCTACTAGTGTACCGTCGAAGAAATCACCTACGGCCCCGTCTCGGAGGTCTGGGTCCTTGACGACGGCTTCGGTGCTGTCCTTTAGGTCTTTGTCATCGTTGATGCTCGCTGGGGAGGTGGCTGGTGCGGTGTAGGTGTAGATCTCGGTGGACTACATTAAAAAGTTAATATAGTGGGAGGAGGAATTGAAAGGTCAGAGTATATATGTCTATATGTATTGTGAGTAAGAGAGTGAGTGCCATAGTAATGAGCATATACTATTTTTACTTATATGTGTATGTGAAATGTGAGGCAGTAAATGGTTTACTGATAACAAAATGTTGACGGTAAGGTATGGTAAGATGAGGTAACATACATGAGGAAGGCCGACAGTATCGATGATGCTCCTCATGCCGTCCGTCATAGACTGGGATGAATTGGGGTTGAGCACGAGAATACGGGTGGCTGCTCCCCGCACGAGGGTGAAGGGATTCTTTCTGGTGTTGGCTGCTGCGCCCATGGTTAACAGTTAATACTTGTATGTATTCAATAGGTATATAGGTAGTTTTGGGTTATTTTGAGCCCTTCCAATGGCAATGTCTTGGTTCATATGATCATGAGGAAGAGGGTTGCTGAGGTGTAAGTGAAGTCCAAAGCAGCTTAAGCTGAGATGGGGGCTACCCGAAAGGGTTTTAAGTAAGAGAGTCATTGACTGATCTAACGTGGGGTAAAGACTACATAGTTCCCAACGGGATATCTTTTAATGATTACAATATATCAAGCCAAAATCTTCATACTATGGTACTGTAGGCAAGACCAGCAGAGGAAGATGAGAATGTGTCTGTAGCTCACTCTTTGGTGCAAGTGAGGTATAATATAAGACTATAGCGTCTAGCAGGAGTGGATGGCGGAGGTTGATTACATAAGTCCATAGGTAGGTACAGAGAGCTCAGCCACAGCCACAACGTCACTGTCCAGCCTGAGGTCGCCAGACTCCCCATCACAGGCTCCAGTTCCCCGCCATCGCCAATTAATACCTACCTATGTACGTAGATACAGCTATCAACACCATCAACACAGAGAAAGAGAGAGCTGTCTCGAAGAGGCTACGAGGGAAATCCTTCCCAACCCATTCATCCACTCCATAATCCGACCAATCGCTTCTTCTTCTCCGCCAGGAGCATTGACTTCGACTCCCCGCCGACACCGACCATGGCCGCCCCTCCCATCGGTGTGTTATTCCACTCTACACTACGTGACCGACAATCACTACTAACACATACCCTCATTCAGTTCTCGATGGAGGCACAGGCTTCTTGAAAGTCGGTTACGCCGGCTCCAACTTCCCCGCCCACACCCTCCCCTCCATCGTCGGCCGTCCCATCCTGCGATCCGAAGAGAAGACGAGCGGCGGGCCTGACAATGACATTGTCATCAAGGACATAATGTGCGGCGACGAGGCCGCCAAAGCCCGCACCATGCTCCAGATCACTTATCCTATGGAGAACGGCATCGTCAAGCGCTGGGACGACATGCAGCACCTCTGGGACTACACTTTCTTCGAGAAGCTCGAGATTGACCCGAGAGGTCGCCGCATCCTGCTCACCGAACCACCCATGAATCCCCTCAAGAACCGCGAGCAGATGTGCGAGGTCATGTTCGATCGTTATGGGTTCGATGGTGTTTATGTTGCTATTCAGGCCGTCTTGGCTCTCTACGCCCAAGGTATTTACTTACCCATCACTCGCTCTCTCTTAACACTCTTTCCACACATGATTCCTAAACTATTCCCGGTCTACAGGTCTCAGCTCCGGCGTCGTCATCGACTCAGGCGACGGCGTCACCCACATCATCCCCGTCTACGAATCCGTCGTCCTCAACCACCTGACCCGCCGCCTCGACGTCGCCGGCCGCGACGTGACGCGCAATCTCATCTCCCTCTTGCTCAGGAGAGGCTACGCCTTCAACCGAACCGCCGACTTCGAGACCGTGCGCCAGATCAAGGAGAAGCTCTGCTACGTCTCCTACAACCTCGAACTAGACAAGCGCCTAAGCGAGGAGACGACCGTTCTCGTCGAGAGTTACACTTTACCTGATGGGCGTGTCATCCGTGTGGGAAGCGAGCGGTTCGAGGCACCCGAGTGTTTGTTCCAGCCTCACCTTGTCGATTGCGAGCAGCTAGGGATTTCCGAGTTGCTCGTCGACACGATCCTGCAGGCCGACGCCGATGTGCGCCCGGCGCTGTTCAAAGCCGTCGTGCTCTCGGGCGGAAGTAGCATGTACCCCGGCCTGCCGTCACGACTAAAGAAGGAAGTAGAGCAGCTGTGGTTCACGCGCGCGCTTCGGGGCAACGAGGAGGCGATGAGGAAATTCAGCGTCCGTGTCGAGGACCCCCCGGCCAGAAACCATATGGTCTTCTCTGGCGGCTCAGTGTTGGCTAGCATCATGGCGGATAAGGCGAACATGTGGGTCACAAAAGAGGAATGGGAAGAGCAAGGGGCGAGGGTGTTGGAAAAGCTAGGGCCGCGATAGATATCAAGTCAAAGTCAATACCTACGGACTCACGTGTTTGTAGATATGGTAGGTCAAATGGAGCGAGCGTGCATGTAGGAGGAGGATTGGTGTTGTTGACTGAATGTTCGGTCCGACTTCATCACCCAAACTCTCTGGAAGTTCAACTAAATAAGAAGAAAAAAGATGATAACCTACCCTCGGAAAACTTAACCAATTGAGAACCCGAATAAGAGAATGAATACGTCCTGACTGAGTTTCGGGTTCAGAAGAGTTGCTGCGCCACATTGTGCTCTAACTCGAATTGAGGACACTGTCTAAAAGTAAAGGTGGAATCTCAATGGAATGGACGTGGGGAATCAGATGACATTAGCCACAACACTAAGGTTATTAGGGAACTACGTATGTTCGATGTAACGACATTCGCTGTCCTGTGCCGATTCCTCAAATTAAACGTTTTTCATCCAACTTCCAGATAGCATGGTTTATATTCTCTCTACTGTTGCATAATCTCAAAGCTTGAAAAAGCTTTGATACCCATCCCTCGACTTGCCATTTTGTTGAGCATTGATTTCAAATCATCCAGTCTTGACTTCCGGTCATTCTTGCCTCCAACATTCCTACGTCCGCATCTCCGGTGGCCGTTATCAATATCAGCCTCTCAGGTCTACTTGCCATATCGCTTTTCGCAGGTGCCTACCTGCCTGAATCGATGGACGGTGCCGTCTCTTCTTCAAGGTAGTGCGGCCGGTTTCGCGGTTCCGAATTCTCTTACCAGTTGACCTACAGCTGCCGCCGCTCAGGTCATCCTTAATCTTTAGATCCCTATTAGGTTATCATCGTCCTAGATGACCTACCTAAGCTAGAGTTATTGGGAATTACATACATAACAACAAATCACAGGGCAGGGCAGGCATGAGTCTCACCAATCCTCCCTCGGCTGCATCGGGGCCTGCTTCCGGGTCCGCGAGGCCGCAGAACGCTATGAAGAGGAGCGCCCAGATCGCTTTTGAGGGTAGGTACTCACCACGTCAATGTCATTGAAGAACGGCCTTTCTTTCTGAGTTCTTCTCTCAACCTGATCATTTATATCTTCCCTGTTTTTTACCTTTCAGGCACATGTACTTACTGGTTAATACCCTGCTTTACTTTCATCTCATTTCATCTCTTCTCGTCTCACTTCATTACTCTCACTTCTCCCTCGACTGATCGACCGATGAAGCAAATGAATCCGTTTGATCTGATATATGTACTGTTTACGAGTTGTCGACATGAGTATGTCCCTTATTACGTACATTAATTTCTACAGTCTGCCCCCAAATACAGATGACCCCTGGATGCCAATCATCCCATCCCAAGTCCATTCTACCATAGACGTCAGCCACCAACACCACCACCACTGCCCTTCGTTACACCAAATGCACTGGCCAGCTTTCAACTTCCTCTCTTCGACTCTCACTGGCTTTCCCGACCCATTCATGCTCAATTTTCCTCTTCCCACCTTTTCATTTTCCCTTCTCTCTTCAACCGACTTCCAAGAATCACATCCCACTAACACCATTCATCGCAGATCCCAACGACAGAGGCGGGAATATCGGGTACCAATCCAAAGTAAAAGTCATGGACCGGTACCGCGTAGTAGGCTTCATCAGCAGTGGCACCTACGGCCGTGTCTACAAGGCCCATGGACGGCAAGGTCAGCCCGGTGACTTCGCCATTAAGAAATTCAAACCCGACAAGGAAGGTGAGCAGATCCAATACACGGGAATATCTCAGAGTGCGATCCGTGAGATGGCGCTGTGTTCGGAGTTAAGACACGACAACGTCATTCGGTTGATAGAGATAATTTTGGAGGATAAATGCATCTTCATGGTCTTCGAGTACGCCGAGCACGACCTGCTACAAATCATACACCACCACACCCAGCAGCCGCGGCACAACATCCCGCCATCTACTGTGAAAAGCATCATGTTTCAACTTCTCAACGGATGCCAGTACTTGCACAGCAACTGGGTTCTTCACCGCGACTTGAAACCCGCAAACATCATGGTCACATCGGCAGGGCAAGTCAAGATCGGTGACTTGGGACTGGCCCGCCTGTTTCAAAAGCCGCTGCACAGTCTCTTCAGCGGCGATAAAGTCGTCGTGACGATCTGGTACCGCGCGCCCGAACTCCTGCTCGGAAGCCGCCATTACACTCCGGCCATAGACATGTGGGCGGTCGGTTGCATCTTTGCCGAGTTGTTGTCTCTAAGGCCCATTTTCAAGGGGGAAGAGGCCAAGATGGACAAGAAGACGGTCCCCTTTCAGCGGAATCAGATGCAGAAGATCGTGGATATCATGGGACTGCCGAGTAAAGATCGATGGCCCCTGCTTACGAGCATGCCCGAGTATAGTAATCTCTCGACGCTGCAGCCGCCTATGTTGCATCCGGGTCATAGTCATCATCACCAGCAACACCACGGGCATCGTGATCATCGGTCGTCGTCGGCCTCCCAGAGTCAATTGGAGAGGTGGTACTCTACGACGATCAACTCGCACTCAGCGACGTCTACGCCGACGTCCAACGGGAGTCTCACGGCGCTGGGGGCTGAAGGGTATAGGCTGTTGTCTAGCCTTCTCGAATACGACCCTGAGAAACGTCTGACGGCTGCGCAGGCACTGCAGCACCCGTTCTTTGGGGCCAGTGCTGCGCCGTCGTCATCAGCGACTGGCGCAGCGATGGGAATAGGCGCAACAGGTAATAGTAATAATGCGTCGGGGGAGCGTATAAGCGGGAACTGTTTCGACGGCTTGAAGGCGTCGGCTTACCCTACGCGTCGCGTCAGCCAGGACGATAATGATATCCGTACGAGTAGCTTGCCGGGTACCAAGCGGTCGGGCTTGCCGGATGATAGTCTGGTTTCGGGCGTTTCGAGACCTATGAAGAGGGTCAAGGAGGGTTAGGAACCTAACACTGATCAAAAGGGGAGAAGGAAGGAAGGAAAGGAGAAGGGGGATCAGGAGGACAAGGAGAACCAGGAGGAGAAGGAGGAACAAGGAGAGGGAGATGGAGAGGTGGAAGAAGGGGAAGGGCAAGGCGATGATGGATGAGATGCTCATGAAATACGGATTTTCTGATTGATTCCAAAGGCTGTTGGGGCTTATATCCCGGCGGCGCCAGGTGATAGGATATTGATGGGCGGATGGGCAAGTCACGACACGGCATAGCATAGCGAGGTTGATTGCAGGTGGCTTGGCATACTTATCGATTCGACATCATCAAGCATTCTGGGGTATTAAGTCCTTCTCATGGTGCATATGACCAACCGTGCACATACCATAACTTAGGTACAACAAACTTGACTGCATTGCCAGTATGAGTTAGAAGTTAGAAATAGTACGATAGGCCACAAGGTAGCATGTATACATGTAAACTGTCAGGCATACTAATGACTTGAATGTTATATGAACCAGGGGCTTCAGTACAATCAGCATTTCGAAGACAGGTACTTGGCCTTGCAAATACTGAAATGAGCAAAGCAAATGAAGTGTAATCTTCTTACTTTGCTAACTTAAGAAGTGGACAAAGATGTAAATGAGTATCGAGTGTGTACAGTGTAGTCTTCAGGGTGTGATGTTGAACACTCGCGGCGTGTATGGGGGTATGAAACCTGATTGTCCTCCTATTTCCATACCGGAACGAGCGGCACCAATTTGGAACTTGTTTGTCGATACGAGCCACGCGATTTGATATCGAAGATGAGGAAAGGGGTTCCGTTCTCATGACGGATGGCATAATTCAGACAGCTCTAATCCGATGGATGTCCTTTTGCCCTTCTATATTCAATCCTACACACTAGAGATGTACAGTACACACTTTCTCTAACTCCCCTTGCTAATTTTTTTTTTTAAATTAAGCTGGTGTAAACTTTTAATACGAACTCGGGGTCATAGACGAGTCTCCCTTCTAAAAAGACTGACATACTTTAAACCTACCTAGAGACCCAGCCAGTCAGTCAGCCAATCAGTCGCTCCTCAGCAGGTTTCGCCTCGTCTTTCTCATCCTTCTTCTTATCCGTCGCGGTCTGCTTCGCCCACATGGCGTGGTAGCTGCCCTTGAGCGCGAGGAGCTCGCTGTGCGTGCCCGTCTCGATTACTCTGCCTTGGTGAAGCACAACAATTTGGTCGGAGTTAACGATGGTGGAGAGACGGTGGCTATACATGTTTCCATGTCATGTCAGTACTAGCTATCAAGGGAGAAAAAAGGGACGAGGAAGAGACGCACGCGATCGTGACGGTGGTTCGTCCGGCTGTCACTCGCTCTAGAGCTTCTTGGATTTGCCGCTCTGTTTTGGAATCAAGGGATGCTGTGGCTTCATCGAGTAAAAGGATCCGTGCGTTCTTGAGAATTGCGCGCGCGATGGCAATCTATATTGAGAAATGGACTTAGCCGCACAAGCAGAGTGACCATGTTGGCAGTGATTCTTACCCTTTGACGTTCACCACCAGATAACTTAAGTCCTCTCTCGCCTACTTTTGTGTCATACCCGTCAGGGAAGGCCATGATGTTGTCGTGTATATTTGCGGCCTTGCACGCCTCGTACACATCCGCCTCTGAAGCGGTGGGATCCGCATATTGCAAGTTGTACATGATCGTGGCGTTAAACAAGACGGTGTCCTGCGGCACAACACCGATATGTTTGCGCAACCCGTCGATCTTCAAATCACGCAAATCATTGCCATCCACTGAGATTGATCCTGAGCCGACATCGTAAAAGCGGAACAAGAGCTTGAGACACGTCGACTTGCCGCTTCCTGATTCTCCTACAAGCGCCGTCTTGGTTCCGGGCGCCACGGTGAAGTTGATCCCGTGCAGGACGGGCGCTTTGCCTTGGTATGAGAAATTTACGTCGTTGAATTTGATTTCGCCTTGAGGGGAGGCGAGGGGCTTTGCATCGGGCTTCTCTACAACCCCCGATGTCTCATCGAACTAGATGAACTGGGTTAGAAGATGATGGTGCTTTCGCACTGACAATCAGATCGCGAAAACTCACCAATTCGAGCATACGCTCGGCTTCGATGAGGTTGTTCTGGAGCATGGTGTAGAAAGTGCCGAAGAAGTTCAGCGGAGCTTGCAGCTGGGCGAAGTATGTAATAAGACTAACAAAGTCAGACACGGTTTGTTGGCCGTGGGCGATCTTGTACGCCGAGACAATGACGATCATAGCTACACCGATGGTGAAAACGGAATTCTGCGTTAGGTTGAGGAAGTTGAGCGAGAGCAGCACAAGGCGTTCGGCCTTTTGGTACGTGTTGACGTAGCCTCTGTACTTCGCTGTCTCGGATTGCACTGCGCAGTTATGTTGTACCGTCTCGTACGCCATGATTGCATCGGTCCTGGTTTTGTGGTCAGTGAGTGAGACTGTTTTCGTTGAAGAATGAATTGCGCTAGAACTTACTTTGCTGCTTCCATTTCTCTGGCCTTGGTGGCCATGTCTCTTCTCTGCTTCCCCCGAAATTTGGCCATGTAAATGGTCAAGAAGATGTAGGACCACATAATGACCAAAACGATTAGGGTGTAGAAGGCATCGTACTTGAAGAAAAGCACAACAGCGGCCACCAGAATGTCGAACATCATGGGGAAGACCTGAAACAGGAAGTTCTCAAGGAAGGTGTTGATGGCGCTTCCACGGCTGAGGGCGCTCGTAACTTCTCCGATACGCTTGCTGAGATGGAAGTCCATGGAAAGGCCAAGGACATGCTCAAAAGCAGCAGTGGATAATCTCCGGAACAGATTCTGGGAGACGGGAATCCACAGCACCGACCTCGCTGATCCTAATGCGCCTTGCTGGCCCTGGAGTGCCCGATATACCACATACAGAATTAACTCTTTGTAAGGAATCTTGCCGTATCCGAGAGATTCGACGACCACACCAAGTTGCAGGGGAACCATAATATTGATGAGCCGCTGAGCCACCAGGAGGATGACGCAAACGAGAACAGTGGCTTGGTGTAATGGAGAATCAGAAGGCCTGAAGAAGTCAGAGACACAAATAACATGAACAGGAAATAGTTATACAGGCGAAAGGATGGGAGAAGGAATTACCAGAGATAAGGGAAGAGTACCCGTGTCCCAGCGAAGTAATCGAACCAATTAGACTTGGAAGGATCGCGAACTTTCTTGGCGTCGGTCTTGCCATTAGCAGACGGTATCGCAGAATAACCGTTAGTAGGACCGTCTCCATTCTGCAGCAAAGACTGACGCTCTTCAGCGACCCCCGATTCATCCTTCCTGAGAGCGAATACCCGGCGCACGACAATGGAGATCATGACGAGAAAGACAAATATACGAGCCATGGCCAGGCCGAAAAGATTATTAAGGAGACCAAGTGGCGCATCGATGATTTGATGCTGAGAGAAGAAAACCGCAGCGATAACAGCCTCAACTGCTAGGCCAAAAACCCAGGCGTTGCAGTGAGGGATGGTGGGAGTCCAGGGGCCATCGGGATCAGGGAGGAGACCTGCGAGGAAGTAGAGTAATACAGCGATGTAGGATGCCTGAATCAAGTGGTCAGAAATTCAATGGTTTCTACCATGAGAAAAGCTCGAAGATAATGAATTACCAAGTAGGCACTATGAGGGAAGTTTCCGGTCAGGTCATCTTGACTTGAGACGGCGCTGGCCGCAACAAGGATGATACTAGCAAGCTACAGCAACACAAGAATCAGCTTATCAATTTCATTCCTTCATAAACATAGCAGATTTAAGGACACACCAGAAGAGGCGGCAAGGCGAGCTGGACGAACCAGACACACTTAGCATAGAATCGCTGAACATCCTCGCGGTCCTTGGACTCGGGGGCAACGGAGCTACCAGCATAGCTGTAGCGGTACCGGAGCAATTGGGAGAGGAACAAGGTCACGATGAGCCCGCAGGGATATAAATAAAGGCCGATTGAGAGGCCTAGCTCAACGTTCGCCATCTCACCCGGATATTGCACGCCTATAAAGCGGTGCAGAGGACTTTCGAGATGCTGTGGCGTTTGGCAGTGACGGGAGTCGCGCGAGAGAGGTAATCCCGAGTAATGCGCTAGGCCAAAAATCTTTTGAGCTCTGGGCGCTGCACTGGCAGGGGTATTTGTTTCGCAGTCCAATTACCGGGGGTATTCTTCTAGTGAATTATTTCCCTGCTGACTCGGACGGACCGAAAGACAATGACAAGACTCTTGCTTCGGGCATCTGAGTAGCGTATCATTCATTGATTGTAGAATTACTTGAAAAGAAATGGAAGGCTACAAGACTCTTCCCTAAAAATTTCTCAGAATTTCTTCAGGCGCGCATAAACATTGCGAACATGTCAAGCTCTTCCGCTGAGCCTCTGCTCAAGCGCTGAGAGATTTTCTCCCCCCTAAGATCTGTCTGAAATACATAATTCGGCTTAAGAGTAGCATGAACAGTTAATGCAACACTTCAGCCCAGCAGAAGACTTATACCAAGTATTGCTTCCAATTTCAATCATCATCTGCTCATCAAATGAGCCAGTGCACCAGCCCGGAACGGTTCACGACGAAGACCGGAAATTCCGGGAGCAACGGCTTGTTTCCAAATACAGTGCTTCCGGACAGTGCAACATTATTAGGTATGTCTCTCTAACCCTGCTGAGATCACATCCTAACTCGCGACGGAGCCATTTCCTACTTCGTAGACTTCATCAGCTATATGCAGATCAAAACAGTCAAGTAACAGTGTCAAAGTTATTCAAAATCCCCCTTTATCATTACTCATGAGTCAGCAATTTTGTTACATCAAGCCTGGATTACGGACACAGATAAACTCCTTTCGATATTCAGTGCTAAGGCTCAGTCCATCCTGTTGGCCCCTCTGTTCAACGACGATCGGTTTGCAAGGAGAGCTGTGAACGACGCATCTGAGCCAGCTGGAACAACATGAGCAGATGGAACAGCACATCTCACAGAGTATGAAGTCTAAGAGGATAGCTGATTCTGCCATAAATGTCTGTAACGGCTGCAGATGCACAAGTCCACTGTCTACTGGATAGCTACATTGGGGATTACACTCAATCAAGTAAGACTCTAATGCGCCCTGGATGCCAGGTTTGACAGATAAAGAAGGCATACTGTATTAATTTCTAGAGCTCAGCGCGACATCCCAACTTGACAACTGGGAGGCTATGTGATCAGCCCCATTGCAGTATCGCGGGATAGGGCACATGCTTCTACCCCTTGCCAGTTCAACCTCTCTTACTGCCCTGTTCTTTCGGGTACTTCATAACATAGAAGATTCTAGGAGGACCACCAGAAGGCCGACCGAACACGAAAGAGCATATTTTCCCAAAACCAAATTCTTGGCGGTCATACATTGCCGCTAAGCTTTCATGCTCCTTTTTGATAGGGCCCTTTTTTGTCTTGAAAGTCTGGACCAGTTGTCTTTGCTCCTCTTCTCGAACCTCTTCACTCTTGTCCGGGCTAGTATCTGTCTCTTCCTTTCCCCACTCGTCGATTGCTTCCTGTACTGTGCCCTCCGCGATGATGTAAAGAGGCACTTCGAGTTCATTGGCAATACTTTGCACTTGCTTGATGAGCGCCAGTGCGTGGCCGCGCAATCGCGAGCCCGGATGCACAAAAAGCCTGGATACGACTAAGATGTGTCAGATAGGATTCTGTCAATGTAGCAAGTCTCTAACTGACACAAGAACTCATCCGTCTCCAGTTTAGGCAAGTTTCTCACAGCAGCGCTCAATAGCTCATCTATCAAATTGTCGCCCGATGGTCGAACCGCCCGGAAGCTCACAGTTCCCACCGCCTTACTGGTGCTTATTTTTCCAGTATTGAGGTAAGACTCGAGTATCACGACACCTTCGATCGCTGACTGCGTGTAGCTGCACAGCACAAGGTTGTCATCGATGCTCTTAGAGACCTGATTGTCATCAAGGGAAATTCCCGGAAAGGACGATCCCCAAATTTCGCGTATTCTGTTGATGTCGGCTTTAGTTGCACGTCGGAATTTGATCTGCGGGCCACTTGACAATGTGTCTTGTGGTGGTTGATGTCCCTGATCAATACTGGAAGACATGATGAGAGAAAAGCCTAGAACGACACTCAAAGAATGGCTGCTTAATCTGGGTAGCCTCGATTCTCTCAAAGGTAGGCATGTTCATGACAATTTTTATGCCGGAAGGCTCTTTGTTCTCGCATCAGATAACATTCCGGCTGTTGGTTCTACAGACTCCAATGGAATGTGAACCAACATGTCTTCGAGAGGGTGACAATCTGATAGCTAATGCTCACTGATGAACAGGTCTTTGTCCATGGCTGTAGTCTATCAGCAAAATCTCACGAAAAATTGAGGCTTGATTATTCTCAGCTGAAACCCCCCTTTTCGGGATATCTTTGCGAGGCTCAGCCAACTTCAGACAGCCGGTTTTCGATGAAAAAAAATTGTTTGCCACGCCCTTTCCGATTGCGCCTCTTCTTCGATGAGATGTTATTCCGCATGGATGCCACGACAAGTAACACTCGCGTTCCAATGGGAGGACCGTACTATGCCATGTGCGACAGAAGTATACCGGACGCGGCATGTAATGCTTCGAGACCTGCCATGGCACCGGGACTTTCATGTGCTATGCCGGCCTGTCGGGAGGATGCAGTGTGATACAGACACATTATAGAAATACTATCAAAGGTCGACTACTCCACCATGTTGTTCATCAAACGTCGTATTTGCTCGACACAGGCATTGATGACCCACCTACATGGCCACAATACATTCTCCATGTGCATCCACGACTTCCCCAGGATTGTGACCCAAATGGGTGAATGAGGGGAAAATTCTTGTGCAATGTCGGTGGTATAAGCCGACTGATGGCTTACGTGTTTTCGCACGAGATAGGCATTGAGCAAATTTCTTCGTCTGCTATTCGGTCCGAGAGTTTAGTCTACTCTTGTGTCAAAGGTGCTGTAATGGATATCAAAGCCCCTTTGGCCTATGCTATTGCTTTTGATTGAGTCGAACACTATCCGCTGCTCTTGAAATCCTGTTGTATCCCCTTCCGGTCGTCCCACAACAAAGCTCTTTCCGCTTTCAGGAGTCATAGATCCTATCAACTGCGTCCTCCACACATAGCTCATAGCTGCTTCTAAAGTGTGTCCAAATCCCAACCTGAAGCACAGTTCTGTCTCCCTTGATGCTGCCCGACAAATTGCGATAACGTACAATCGCGTCGTCTTTTAGAAGGACTGGAACATTTTGCCGCAAACTCAATTAGTCTTTGTCCAGGTGTCTCGATCAACACGACCAGCTCTGATAACCTTAGGGTTGCTCCGACTCTCAACAGCAAGAGCAGCACTACGGGCAGCATCAACGACATAATTTCTCGTTATCGACGTCCCCGTAGCTTTTCCCACCTTGCTCAACCTTGCGTTTGAAGTTCTTGAAGCCGTCAAAGTAGCGGTGGCATTATTCAATTCTGGTGTCTAAAGACGAGGGCGATCAGTCTTACAACTTGAACCTTCAATGGCGTAATACATCACGAGGCATAATGAGAAGTACACATATTTGATGCAGTCTCCTCGTCTTCATGAAAATGTACTTTAATCAGATATCATTTTGCGTAACTCATACTCCATTCACTTATGACATCCTGGACATGGACACTAGCTGACGAACTCAATTGTTCGGTCTCACACTCGAACCTCGCTTGATTCCCCCAATCATTTGTTCTGCCATCAGATTTAGTCGGGACTGCTATATTTCATTGAAGTAAGAGACACCATACCCGATGAATTAAAGTCCGTCACGTGACTTTGAGTCTTGTTTCGTGTCTTTTGAGAACGGAGAATCGTAACATTCCATTTAAGGACATGTTCGATCGAAGACCCTTCATTCATCATATATCAATGTACATATTAAACGCACTTAGCGGAAGACAGCGCGGGAAAGCCTTGCAAGGTGTACGTCTTGTCAAGCTTTAAGTATGCTGAATCGAAAACGGCCGAAGCGCCTGAACCTAGAGAAAACCGTCCGGTATTGTCGTCTATCTACGGTGGAAACTATGTCTATCGTTTACTGGCACTGATCAGCACCATATTAAGTGTTCATTGTGCATCTTGCTCTCTGCTTCTCATTACACCGTTCTTCTGTCCGAAGATCCCAACTATCGTCTGATGCATTCTGGTCTTGATTGACCGTACTGCGATCTTGATATGGTGATTCAAATCTCTTCGTCATCTCCAATGCTCAAAATCTATATAAACCTCTCCAATTTGCATTTAGAGAATTCTTCTTCTGCATTCGACACATAAAAAGACATCGCCTTCGCTTGACCGTCGCCACGCATCATTAATCTTAATTGATCACATAAACATAACTCGTTCATTGAGGATTTGTATTAATTCAGCAACCAAGATGTCAGATCAGCACCCACATCCGTGCCAATATTTGAACAAACGGAAGACCCTTGCCCCTTTGCGAAACACCACCCAGAACCGGAACGCCCCGCCTGCACCTACGCTACATCCGCCAACCCAGACCACTTGGGAGAATCAGTCTAGCCGTTCGAAAGGCCGCTTCAAGATGTAGGAATAAATAGAGACCATAGGGGAGCATTTGGCAAATCCCGCAAATCCCCTAGCTTTTTTGGACAGCATCAGATAGTTCAGTCACCCAGAGTGTTGAGCGATAGGTGTAACCGAGGCGAGACAGCGAATGAGCACACTTGGTGTACCATCTATCTGTTTGTTTTGTAACCTCACTTATCAATAGACTCCTGGTGTCTTGACAGTGCTGAAAATGCTATATCACATAGCGTGAACCCGTAGGAAAGAACTTTGCATACCCACCGCGGGCACATTTGCGAAAGTCCACAGGGGTAATGTCCATTTGTTTTTTTAGCGTTTCCGCCTTTTTGCGCACATGCTCCTAAAGCCTCATCTTGAGGATTTGGTGAGAGAGACATGTACTTTTGATTATCGATGACTGGTAAGCTCAGAAGCAGATAAACATCTCTGAAATTTGTGCACTTCAATCGTTGTCCACCTCAGTCGTTGTCCACTTCATCGTTGCTTGAGAATGAGGATAGAGCGAGGAATAAAATGGCTCCCCTGATTCATTCTCGAGGCAAAACGGAGTCACGGCTGCCTTGTTTACATATGATTTGTTGTATTGGTGGCATCCGTTGAAGTCTCTCAAGCCGAGTTCTTGATATGTAATTGCGCGAGGTAATCAACCCATTGAATTTGAGCTTGAATTACTCCACATCCAATAATACTAAACAAAGGAAGTTATGATGACTCTCCTTTCGCAGTAACAGATATACGCATTCCCATTCCCATTTCATCAGGCATTGTGTCCTTGAACCCATTCTTCGCATAGAGCCTGCGCCCTCGGACATCTACACCCAACACGACATATGCGGTACCCTGAGCCCTCTGCTGCTTGCGATTTGACTCTTGCAAACAGTTTCTTCAAGATAGCGCCGCCCAGTCCTTTACGCTGGTGTTCCAGTAGTGTTGCCATGTCCGCAACGAGGAAATACCACCCTCCGTCTCCGATGATTCGGCCCATTGCAACAGCCTTAGTAGGTGTCGCCTCCTCTGCGGCATATACGCCGTACCAGCTCCCCTGAAGAGCTACACTCGCTTGTGACACATTTTTGGGTGTGAGACCCGAGGCAGTTCGGAGATGGTTGTAGTCTTCGACCGAGGGGTAGCCTTCGACGAGAATATAGCTCGCCAGTGGAGTACTTGTGGCCATGGCGGATGATTGAATGAAGGAGCCCAGTACAAGTTGGCGCTGGAAGGCGAATCTTGGGGAGCTAAATGGTGACGGGACGAGTTGAAATGTCCAATCACGGCGCGATTGAAGACTCAGGGTAGGTCGTTATAGTTTTGAGATGAAAGTAGTGGTGCAAAGTGATATCTCTGTTCACACATCTGGGTGACATCGATTTATAGTCGAGGGAAGCCGATGCCGAGTCCGGTCTCTGGTCTCCGAAGCCGAAATCGAAAACGTCCCGTGAAACGGCAGCACGAAAGCGGTGACTCATACTTATCGTTAACCTATTAAGACTTCACCTTTGGAGGCTACTATAACCGAAGTCTCGATTGAGACTATCCCTTTGGAGGCTATTTAAACCAAAATACAACTTTTTCTGGACTCCGTAGCAGCTAGTTGGCTCTTACTGGGCTGAAACATTTTTGGCAGACTCGGATTGGGTCAGAAGTCCTCATCGATGCCAGGAATAGTTTACAGCCTGTTACTCAGTATTGGCGTCCAGAAAATATCATACTATATTTGAAATAGCACTCCAAAGGACATACGGAGTATCTCAATTGGACGCGCCGCCTATATTGGTAGGCGACAAGTCTAACACGAAAATGACACGTTCTCAGATGATCCCTTTCATAATCCCATCACGATTCACCACCATTTCTTTGCGGGGTCGGGCTTGGCGCGGGGCATGTGGGACACCTCCGCAGACCCGTCTCCGAGCACCCCTATCATTCGATAAGCTAGGCTTCATGGGAATTAAATGTGCTGCAAGCGGGGGGAGAACTCAACAGAGCTTCGCAGATGCGTAAGGTACAGCTCGAGCATGTCTCGGAGCAGAATCATTCAACCAAGGACTTAGTCTGTCCGAGCAATATATATTATAGCATGCAAGGGCGAACACTGCGTATATCGCCGCTTTATCCTGCTGCAGTCAGCTCTGGGTATTCTGACCATATGTAGAATCAAAGCCCACCTGAGTCTGTCGTGATCTGATTCCGATCTGATTGGCCGTCTGGCTATCTTCATCGCGCCCAAAACGTGCGATTGCCAGGGTGAGAAGGTTACATAAAATGCCTTATCAAGCTAGCTCCAAGCTTTGCGATGGCGCATTGCCAGTTCAGCAAGACTCCCCTCACCGAAACGCAATGGAGCGGTCACGAGCTTGCGGAAAAAGAATGGCAACTATTTGAGCATGCACAACGGCAAATCAGGTCTCAATAACTGAAGAGACTCAATGTCGGGGCTTAAGGGGAAAATAAGCTTGATGAAGGCGCTGTTCTTGCTTTATATGAGGCCATCAGCATGAACGGAATAGATACTCTTTCATTGACAGCAAGTGAGGCCGAAGCGACACATGCATTTGATAAGACATTTACATTAATTACAATATGCCGCGATCATCACCAACTGGTAAGCCTAGGTACCTCATTTCTCAAATCACAGCTATAGTACTAATGAGGGCATAGAGCAGAGGCTTTGTTAAGTACGTCTTGAAGATGTTCCAAGATCCTTGCTTTCCAGACAACGCCAAGGTAGATTTTCATGATGAACTCATGTCAAATGAACGGGCCCCCCGACACGGCCGGATAGTCCCTCTTCTGACAGTATTCAAGTTCAGAGATGGATATCATCTTGTTTTCCCTTACGCAACGGAGGGAAGTCTAAAAATTTCTGGAGCGAACATGATGCAACTACGGAAAACCACAATACGCTGTGGAACTCACGCCGATGGCTTGTGCTTGGGAATAGCGAAAGCTCTCGCCGCAATACATCAGCCTTGTCCTATAGGTAGTACTGCTGACACTGGTAAGAAGGCCTAGCAGCATGCGGATATCAAATCAAACAATAAACTTTGTTCTCGAACTGATCGGAATGCGATACTTTCTTTACTCTGAAGCTTTCAGATCTCGGACCTCAAGAACGGCTCAATTGAAAGGCAGTATATGGGAAGTAGACACTAATGAGTTCGGGCAAAACAAGACATGCCGCCCGCCGGAGCATGACACGGAGGATGGCATTCGTCTTGATTACGACATATGATCTCTTGGCTGTTTATATCCGGAATTCATAACAGGGGCTGTCATCAGCTTTACCGACATAGAAGATTTTCGGCAGTGCCACAGACACGAACAAAGCGACAAACGGGCGTCGAAAGCAAGGGGTAAGGATACTGAAGACACCTTTTAAAATAAAAACCAGTCCGCTTTTTGCGGTGGTACAAACCTTTTGGACTTAAAGTCGATTGACAAAGGCAAAAAGAAACGGGAATTCTCACGAAGATTTTCAAAAGCTGGTACTGAAATAGGAGTTGTGATTACGTAATCACAATGCGTTGCATTTTTAGCATAGTTAGCTTAGCTTTAGCAAAGTGGCAGACCTAAAGTAATCAACTACTAGGGAGTCTATAGTAAAATTTCGCGTTGAGCTTTTTTATATATCAATTTCTCTGTATAACTGTTTAAGTTACAAGAATTTATTGGTTTTCCAGTTCACAGAGCTATTCAGGGGCCCGCGTATCTCACCCTTGAGTGGTGTTGGTTGTGTTGAGCCCTCATCTCGGACCCGATTTCAGTGACTGTTTAACTTTAGTTAAGGCGAGTACTATGTTAATTGTGAGCTCAAAAATGCAGTGAAGGTGGTAAGCGATACTCCTTTATTCATGTTTTGACTGGCTTTCTGACTTTGCGTTTCTGTAGGATATCAGAACGCTTGAAGAGAAGAGTCAAGAAGCCCCTGAGTTCCGTGCATTCTTAAATTTGAGTGAGGAGAAGCTATTGAAAGGAGAAACGTGCAAGCAGTCATGATGTTACAACATATCTTCGAGATCTAATTAAAAACTTCTATCGATAAACAAGGAGATTAGTCGTACTTTAAAAGCTCAATTCCACATTTATGAAGACTTTCCGGGTACAGAAAAGGTATGTAGGGCATTGCTCCCCAGAAGAAAATCTATGAAATGGGAATTTGTATGTGGATCAGTCATCCTTTTCCCTGTTCTTTAGATCGGCCTTCCGTTTTCCACCATGACCTCTCCGAAACGAGTGACAATGGTCGACTTTTATTTCTACGATCATGTCAAAGACCGTGGCCGCTTTCATAGTGTTGTTGAGGATACTTCAGCAGTCACACTCGAGGAAGCTGAACTTAGAGCCCGCGACCCTCTGATGCCTCTGAGACTAGTGTGAGCATACTGACATCAACTCGGATATCATTTCCTCTGCATCCCATCTCCCTCAAGCACGTGCGAAGGACCTCGGAATTTTTGTATCGGTGCTGGAGATCATCGGTGGCCTTGAACTTAAGTGGCTCTACCATTGTGACGGGAGAATGTCGACATCCCAGTATGATTTCGATGAGTTTCGTGAGAACTTCTTTGATGGTAGAAGACATGGCTACGAAGTCCAGTGTAGGCGATATGAAAGGGCTCTTGATGGATCTCGCTCTCGTATAAACGTAGTGCCTGACCGCCTGCCTTCATCTTGTCGAGAAAATACATATCGAGCGCAGCCCTCATGTTGTACTTTTGGTGAGCAAGTATAATGCAGAACTTCAGTCGCCTCGGGTTTTATCCAGGAGAGAGAAAATACGACAAAAGCTGCGCCTCCCTCTGTGTGAGATGCTTGTATGCGTTGAGGATGGTACTGCATTGCTAAGATAACCGACTCAAATCTTTCTGACTACTTAGAGAGAACACAGCGAGAGTCTGCTTCATGCGAAGGCCAGACCCGGCCAGCAACCGGGCAGTGTTGGGCGCCACATACCACCAATCAAGCGGCCACGCGGATAAGAGGAGGGCAAGCATGCCCTGCTGGGAAGATTATTCAACTGTGATTTTTATCCGTGCATTGATCATTTGGATAAGGACTTATAACACTCTGTGTTCTACCAGCTGAGACCATTGTGAAGCTGATTGATTGACCATTCATTCCCGGAAGAAGGATGAAACTTCCTATCGATCAGTCATCAATCCAATCATGGAGTTATCGTAGAACGAAGCAGATATCACATGGAGACTCCAGAGAGTTCACATTTGTCCCTAGTCACCCCTTTTCAATCCAAACTATCCGCATAGGACAAGATTCTTCTATACACACGAGAAATGTACACATGCATGAGCGCAGATCCCTGCTTACACTTATTCTTCGGGCGAGGGCAATGTATACGAAAACCTCACATACAGCGGATGGATCGATCAATTTTGTGAGCACAGTTGCTATAATGTAGCTAAAGTGTGGTTGTATTATTGAACTTTGACCAATAACGGCTTGAGTGACAGGCCTCACCATAGCTCGATGAACCAAGTGTAGTTGTGGTTCTTCACGAAAGACTGAACATCGACGATGCAAATGTAACTTATTCGTCGGACGGTCAAAACACATTCGATAAGGTATGCAAAAATTTCAATCTGCATAGATCCATCGTGAATATCATCCGCAGGAAGTCGCCAGCCATATTCAACAACAAGACAGTGACGTCTTGGAAATCTCGGCCAGATCTGGGACACGCCGTTGGTAAGTAAGTCTGAGTTGCAATTGATTGTTTATAAGTCATTCAGAGAGCGAAGGAAAATTCCGTTCCGTTGTTTCCATGGAACTAACAAGAAGTCAATCCTCAGTCTACAATTGCAAATCAGATACCATATTTCCAGCTGAATCGAACGATATGATTCCCTCAATTAGCCATTTCCCCAAGATATCGACACATTTTTGCGATCGTATACGGCTGCAGGGTGACGACTCAAGATGATATGGCCACTTCGCTCGAATACGCCTATGCACCATTTGCCTTCAAACCACTTGTACTTATCATACTATGGGCTGAGCTCGAGCGCCTATGACTTATCAACGAGAGCGAGAGAAAGGCAGGTAATATTCGAACAAAGATCATCGACATGGACAATCGTCTTGCGCACGAGGGGCTGTCTGGGAGCCGTCACAGTCAAGCGATACGAGCAGAAGCGATGATGTTGTAGAGATAGTAGAAAGGACTGCACAAAATGACATCACGCAGCGAGAGTGTGCGGCAGCCAACCCGTGGGTTAATGTGAGCACCCTCAAAAACGGGTTTCGAAGCTTTAAAGCCAACTTGGACGTGATACTCGATGCCTTCTGAAAGCCATTGGAAGATAATGATGCTATTTTGCACAGCGTGAAAGCGAAAAGGATGCTATTCGTAAACATTGAACTGATAGAATTGAACGTAGATTACAAGATATGATCATTGCGGTTGAGGCGGAAGTAAGATATATAGATGGTTTTCAAGGAGACATTACTCTAGCAATACAGACGGTAAAAACTTTGTTACTACGGCTTGAGGATTCACCATCTATCTGATAAAAACGCAATTGATAGTCAAACTACCTGTCGCGGGCGGGATGCTTTTACGAACATCTACATCGCCGTCATAATGAAGAAAGACAGCAACCACATACGCTATATCGCAGTTCTTGACATGATCTTCTTACGGGTACGTTCTTCGCGGTAAGTCCTACACCCTGAGATTGTTGATTCAAATATGACACTGCTGCGCCGCAACTGTGTTGGCTAATCGT
Organism: Xylariaceae sp. FL0255; assembly: GCA_022578795.1. Lineage (NCBI taxonomy): Eukaryota > Fungi > Ascomycota > Sordariomycetes > Xylariales > Xylariaceae > Xylariaceae sp. FL0255. The sequence continues at coordinate 40,172 of MU388938.1, read as the reverse complement.
AAACACATTATTTTCAATGACACTCTTCAATTGAACACCTCAAGACAATGACAAGATCGTCTCGCCCTGGGTCGTGATGTACTTCGGTTTTGCCTCCATCTCAACTGCGGGCACAATCTGGCGCTTCTAGACATGAGTAGAGAGGAGCGATGCCGAAGTGAAGCAGAGCTTCAACACACAGATCGTGACTTTTTCGAGTACTGGGTCGCTGTCTCTGCGGTCTAGGAAAGACCTTCTGTTAAAATAAGCTGAAGCGGTATCAATCAGACAAAATAGTGCAATTGTTTTGAGAGACATATCATGATATCAAGCACAGAAAGTATGAGACATGACCCTTGCTCTCTGTATCGGAGATATTTTCTTATTCTTGGTGCACTTGACGACTCATTGCTTCTTTGGACTTCAATGATGTCACGAATCAATCTCTCCTTTCTGGTATCAAGTCTAAACACAGGAGTAATGCCAAACAACTCAACCGTAACCACTTGCGATTGCGATCAGTACAGCGCCACGTCCTGAAGTTCCCGCATCCCCTTCTTGACCAACTCTCCATCCATAACGCCATCGATGTAACAGGGCCCGATGAGACTATAAAAAGAACTCAAAGGTCCCATCCTACGAATCACACAAGGCATGCTAGCTCCCAGCAGGACTACAACCTCATCTCCTTTCTTAGTATCCATAGGGAACCAGCCAAGAAGATCAGCATTATTGAGATTACCGAGACGCATCCCAGCCTCGAGGTTTGATTGGAAATTTTGACATACAGTCTTGAACTTTCTTGGAGGCGTGGAGTGTTTATCGTTCTCCTGTGAAAAATATCCGACAAATGGCTGGCCGTTGATTTCAAAAGACTCCTTGTTGCAGCAATTCATCCATTGCATGAGATAGGGTGCATGTTGTCGGATTTCCTTCTTGCGTTTACTTAGAAGTTTATGAAGGAGACCAAAAGCCCGCCTTGGTTCGGACACGGGAGCGGGTTTCCTAAGTTTACGGTCTCCATTAATAACCCTGCCGAGGCTGGAGATGTCCTTGCTGGAGTTCTGGAAAGAATCTAGTTGCAATTCGGTAGTGAAATCAACCAAAAGCCATCGCAACGACTTCGTGATATGTGTTGAGCTCGAGAATGAACTGCCCGGCTCAGTGTTCAGCCATTTCCAATTGGTCTTGTTTGAAATATGCGTATCTGGTACCCCGCTCGCTTTCGCTTCTTCTAAAGTTGGCGAGCATGAAGAGACCGGGCCCAGCAGAAAACCTTTGAAGGTTGCATGCGTCCCACGAAACTCAAATTGAGCCTTTTCATCGCCGGACGCTCTGTAATGTGGACCTCGAGAATCGGGTTGAGCCCAGTTTGGTCTTGCGCACGGCCCATTCAGACTTGACCGGTTGACCCATGTTTCCTGGAGAAACCAGTCGGTATACCAGGTGTTGTGATTCTGATTGCGATACTTCAAGACTATCAAATCAACTTTCCCAGTTGCTTGTATCATTCTCCTTGTTATATCACGACTGATATCACCCATCTCCATTTCATAGCTTGGAAAAGGCACTAATTTAGCTCCATCATGCGTAAGTCCAAGTAGCGCATAGAGTCTGTCTCGTGGAAGAGAGGCTTGCGCCTGGCTACAACGATATAACGCCTCCACGAGCGAGAGAGACTTCAGTTCGAGTTGGGACTTCCTTATATCTGCAAGTTGTTGAATATGCCGTTGTGGCTCAGAGGATCCGATCCCAGATACTAGCGACAATGCCCTGAGAGCAATTGCTAGATCGCCTAGGTCGAACACACTTTGGGCCCATATAATTTGCAAGCGAGTATTCATCGATATCTCTTGGATTATCCAAGCTCGATACCAGTATTCATGATGAAGAAGACGAATAAGAGCTAGACGTTCCGTATCTTCTATTCGCAAACCTGACACGGCTGTCGAACACATCTCATCAGTGAAGGTTGCCATTCTAGACTCGAGGTTGCGACCTGTGTAACCTTTCAACTGTTTCCCATCTTTCCCTATTGGCTTCCAGGTCTTTAGTTCATGTAGCACGCGCGGGATGAAATGCGAGACCAACGCTGCACGTTGAAGATCTGACGGGTCGTTGGTGCCAAGAAAAGAGACCACCATCTTCGCGGAGCGATATATGACCCCCATTCTCAGTACCATCTGACTTCGCTCCTCCAAATCATGTTGGTTAATACACAGGCTATCTGCCCATACCGTCAAGTATCGCCTGCTTCTCAAGTCCGACAAGGCCCGATGTAGGTTCGTTGTCACAGCAATCCACCTGTCATTTAGCAGCACATGTTTATTGCTGCTACTTGGCTCAGTACCACCCCAAGTATAGGAAAGGGCAACGAAGTCGTTGTTTGTATCATCAAGAGACACATAATCTAGTCGGCATCGTAGATGGTCATCTGGGCTGATCGCTGGCTCGATTATTAGAAGTCGGATCTCATTCCGGTGGATGCTGAGTGGATAATATCCAATCTTGCTGTCTGACGTGGCGAAACCATGAGAACCAGCCCCCCACCCCGAGAGTGACATGTAGTGAGACGTGAGGTTATGTAAAGAGTCCTCCATCATGGCGATCACTATTCATGAGTATCATAGCGTATCCGCTTAGGTAAAAGACATCGAAAACCTATGGCTGGTGAGCCTCTTCTGCGGTGCGATGTAAGAAGTGGTTATCAGCGCGGGGAAGGCGGCGATGATAACAAGGATGCACAAGGACAGTGGGGCCCAAGAAGTAGTAGAGTGTCGCTCAGCATGCCAGTAAAACGCATCAGCCACGCAATAATTATGAGATCGAACTAAATCATTGTTGAAATCAAATGCAAAAGTGATGAGATAAGATTAGCTAATGTACATCAGTTGTATTCGAGTTCGAATATAAAGCAAGAGCTTCGCGCATCGCTTGTCATATAAAGCAAGGTAGTGTACTTATAGAAGCTTAGCAAGATTGAGGCGCCCCGAGGTGCACAGCCACCACACCTGGAACCCCTGTTTGCCCCCCTTTCCAAGGCGTTTTTATACCGAGCCGCCAAACACTGCGATTCTAGAAATCTTTCATTTATACGGCTGCACGGTCATATTATCACATGCAAAATCATTCGAACCTCGTCAGACCTAAGCCATATGATTTCCCTCTGAAGCATTCCATTTTCATAGATAAATTTGGTGTATCTGAAAAAAAGGACGTCGTTGCTTGTAAAAATTGCCCGCACTGTATATAGGCATGTACGAGTCCACCCGCCTGCTGAGCCTGGTCTTGGATCTACAAACTTGACTGGACATTTTGCCGACGATTGTTGTATTTATTGGAAGATGATACTGATAAGAGTCTTCGAAGCTGACGAAAATAGAAAAACTCCAAAAGCCACGAGTGAATGAGTGTCTTGAATTAGAGTAAAGTATCTCGAAATACTGACATGTTCTCTGGAACGACCCTGAAACACGAACGAGAAAACTGTTTATTGTAGATCCACCATAATTAAGTCGGTCTGGTAAACAGAATGTTGTTGTTACTAGAGTGAGGCCCCTACTTGTGGCGGCGGATCTTGAATTAAATAGGACATTTGCGACACTGAGACTGTCGTCCATGGATGTTAGCATTTTCTATGGTAGTATAAATGATGATCTCCTCCCTATCAGTAAGTCGAATCTCATAAGACCCAACATTATCTTCAGGATACTTGGACTTTTGAGTCCTGGGGATGGTGATAATACTATTGAAATAGGGGGTGGTGATTATATAAGCACTTATTGCGTTGCATTTTCAGCATAGTTAGGTTAGCTTTAAGCAAGGGGCAGACTTAAAGTGACGATCAACCACTTAGCAGCCTTTAATTAAGCTTCTCGTTGAGCTTTCTATTAATTTCTATGCATAAGTGTTTAAGTCATAAGAATTCAATGATTGTCAGTTCTTAAAGTCATTCAGGCGCTTGCGCGCCTCACTTTTAAGTGGCGTAGGTTGTGTTGAGCCCTTAACTCGGACCCGACTTCACTATGTCCCTGTTCTATGAATTAAGCAAGTGTCAGTTGTCCCGATGTGTATTTCTTGTCATAAAAAGCTCTTTTAAGGTATACTTAAGCTGTATATTCTTGTAGAATCTGGGACGAGAACTGAGGACTCGTCTTTCGAAATCATCGGGATCAAAATTGTCGAGCGATTTAATGACCAGTCAACATGCCTCGTTGGAGAGGAGAAGATGCGACAGTGGCGATCCCTAATTATGTGCAGGTTTGAAGGAGCCTTGCTTTTAAAAACTCACGGTCTCTGGAGAACGGGCGATACACGATCTGAAACACATTGATTATATGGATTTTGGCAGCATGTTCTAGACTAGCGACACCACACTCGCCTAAACTAAGTCATCTAATTATACCGGTGTAGGGAAATCGGTTAATGTCATTTGATCTTTCACACTGGATACTGAGACCTACTCGACAAATTCCTTCATCATAGCGACAATTATCTATACTGCTATACATCCGCTGAAGCGATTACTAAATTGGAGGTGTAAGCTCCTATGATATTGGCTAATAAGAAGATAGAACATGAGAAATAATGGTAAACTAATACAGAAGACTAATACAATCCGCTCTTAGACTCTAAATTTGTGGCAGCCCGTTTCCAAATGTATCCAGCATTGTTTCTAAGGTCGTGTCCTTCATTAGGATTTATACTGCTGCCAAATTTCCTCGCTGAAAAGATGTGTATACAATTAGATTTAGTCTACAGATAGAGCTAGTATCAATTATCAATGACCTCTTTTCGTTTCCCGGTCTTTTGGCATCATTTGCCAATTAGAACCTCGCTGTCATCTAAATGGCGTTGCCGAAATAAAAACTGAGTTCTTGTGGTATAACAAGCAACTCAGACAGATACCTAGAAGAACTTGATTGCCTGTGGCAGTGTAAGTCCTGGATAATGTCTGCCATGAAATCGCGTTGGTATATGCACCATATGTGGAGTCAACTAAGTTCTTCATAGCAAGCAGGTTAAAGTACAAGTACGTAGTGCAGTCCCTGCAAATGCGCTATCTGATACCAGCGGTGAGAAGTCGACAGAACGGTATATTCAGCACCCGCCACCAGCACTGTTGCATCCTGGTAGACTTGGCTATACTGATCTTGGCCCCGGAAAAAGACTTTGAAATCAAATCAGAGTCATTTTGCGTGTTCTTTAATGATAAAGGAGCTGGGTTCCCAGCGAAAATCGCCACTGTCAGCTTGTGCAAAGGCTGTACTCGCCAGCCAGCTGTATGTCCAAGAACCCGTTTCATCCTCCCAGGACGGATTCTGGTCCATGTATTCTGTCTTAGAAACGCAAAGGAGATAAAGCTGGATGAAGAGATGCAAGTTCTTCGATCTTAAGCGCGTATTTTTGAACGAGAGAGACGCACAAGCTTCTTTAAGAAAGCTGTTAATAGAGAGAGTTATTAATAGAGAGAGTTATTAATAGAGAGAGTTATTAATAGAGAGAGTTGTTCATAGAAAAAGTTGTTAATAGAAAAAGTTGTTAATAGAGAGAGTTATTGATAGAGTTAATACACCCAAGTCAGCTTCAGGGCTTATCCTAGCATTGTGGACATCAGCTTAGCTTCGTTTAACTGACGACAAGCTCGTTTCCTGTTTAAGAGAGACAGCTGAGCAGCTGAGGAACTTCCGTGAGGTGTTGTGTGATTCCTACAGAGTGAATCCAATTTCGTCGTCGGCATATTGATCCGGAGACCGAACCATGGATGGTCATAATATGCTGTTGACTGCTACATACTTTTGTGTGTGATATCTTCAATGTATGTACCTATATGCTTTTATCATACTGAGAAACGCGATTCACTTGTCTAATTTAGCTTCTCCCCTGCAGGTTGTGTCTCATCTAGTAATAAAGCTTTCGCGTTCTTACCAAGCCTATAAGAAGTGAAATTTATCCAGCCACAAGCCAAGTCCAACTATAAGGCCTTTCTTCCCCGACAGCATGTTGATCACTCCCATGTCCGAGAACAGCATACTTGCAACCTTATTCGTCGAATAACTGTTGATTTTCTAGTTCTTGCAGTTCTGCTCCGGTGTGAATGACGGGCTGTTGTGAGTGTCGAAGATGGGAAATTAATTGTCCTAATACTACTGTTTCCAAATCTACGCACGGCTTGATAACAAACTCCGGTCTTTGTAGAGTGCACTTCAAACTCTTTTGACACTAGCAACGCGACTTGGCTCATTGTTTATAGAGCGAAATGGCTCCATAGCTAGATATATAATAGACATAACCCTAGTGGCCTAAACATGTTATTGCATCGCCTACTTACATTAATGTCCATGTCACCTTTTGCATCTCTGCAGAATTTTAAATCTTGACATATATAGTTTAATTGCAGTTTTGGAGTAACTATAATATTTTCTGTTTATTTATATGAAATGCGTACGAATGTGCAGAATTTGTGATGTTATACTACTTTAAACACGGTTCATATTCATCCACTTCCCCCTTTGACTATGAGAGATATTATGGTCATACAAAGACGAAAAGGAAAAAGGAACAAAAACCACTATATTGAATTTAACCTTTAAATATAAAGATTATCTCAACTGCAGTTACTGTTTATAAACTAGAGTGCTCTTAAGATAAGGATCAGAAAACAAAAGGTCTAACTGGGTAACTACACAAGCTCTTATAAGCGCAGTCCTCAGCATATGCTTGCTTACCTCGGATGAGTTTTGTTTGCTACAGTATTAGCTGGTGGAGCTTATTTTGGCGTGAGTAGACCTGAGTTACATGGACGAGAGATCGTAAACAGTATTTGTTGACATGGATTAGGAAAGGTGCATACCATCATCAGAGAGCTGAGTGATAAGTTGTTTTCACAAGTCATTATGTATGACACTGGGCTTAATGTTCAAATCCACATTTTACTTTCTATTTCCGAAGCCCTGTTCTTTGTTGCTTTCGATACTTATCTTGAATAATTGATGAACGTCTTCTTCATAACAGCTTGCGAGCAGGAACATCATTCCCCAGCTTCTTCCAACCCTGATCACCGTAATTTGTCAACGAGAGAATTTGGTCTATCGTAGGGTCGCCAATACATGAGGTGGACAACTGGCATGATTTGCTAGATATAGAACATTGTATCCTTGATATCTGGGTGAATCTTCACTGTATATTCTTCTAGCTTTCCCGGCCCAAATGAGGTAGGGCTGTCTGCTGGTAACGACAAGTTGAGGACGCCGCTTGGATAACAACGAGCTCGGCCACAGGCAAGATCTGCGTAGAATACTGGCGGACAAATACTGACAGGCCCAGTTGTGCGACCGTAGAGATGGCACATATTATGAGTTAGTTTCACGAGGTCGTTTGCGGCGGTTGTAGGACTCCTGGAAAAGATCTGATCATAGACAACGTAATAGTGGGCTGGGCGTACAGTGCCCTTGAGCGCAGTATGAGGCTGCAGGAAGAAGTCCCAGTTGTGACCGTCAGTCACTCCCTGGTCAACGACGGTACCATTTTTCGGGTTCCCTTTACCGTCTCCGTATTCATCTTCCCTGGGATAGAATCGCGTGTTGTGGCGTTTTCCGACGACGACAACTGTGATTCGCGGACACTTTTCCTCTTCACTAGCATCACAAAAATACATGCTTTTACAAGCTGCTCGGATAGCTCGTAACTCTTCATCCCTGACCATGTTATACTGCCCTTCTGATACCCCGTCCCTATAGATCAATATATTATCAGGCAATTTCTGCATATTTTTAAGCTTCCACATTTCCAGTCGTGACATAAACATGCCTTCTAGATTAGCAACCATTTCCTGGCCGCCTTTCTGGAGCGTAAGTATGACGGGCCATTGCCCCAAACTTGAGTCAATCGACGCTACCATTCCAGCAATACTAGGGACCTCTGCTGATGAATCTGGCGAAGGATGTGTAACGTCAATTCTAACGACCATGGTTTTTTCTGAAGTAATGTAACCTAAGTCCCCAGTCTCAAGTTCATGGTTTATACCCTTATGTTTCAGGTTCAACTTGAGCCCAACGTTGGCCAGGTACGGAATTCTGAATTTGAGATCATTCTGGCTGAACTTTTTGTCCCGAACACAGATGTTCTTGATGCCTCTCTCGACGTCGCACATGAATTTCACTCGATGATAGATAGATGTCGGTGCTTTCTCTGGAATCACAATCAGGAGAAATTTCTCCGTGGTATCTGTGAAACGATTTGCAAAAGTTTCGATGCTGGTATCAATTTTAGGAAAGATACTGGTAAGGTCGCCGCGGATTTGAATTTCGGCCCCTCGACTCTGTGCCTCCAGTTTGATTCCAAGTGTGCTCAAAGCCAATGCGAAGGCTGATACAGAGACCTTGAAGTCATTTTCATCTCCCCAGAATTGTTCTTGCCCCGCCAACGATATACGTAGAGAAAGCCATTTCTTAAAAGCTTCTGTTTTCACAAGTTTCACTCCCTTCAAATCCCACTTGGGGGCTGGAGATATTCTCTTGTTTCCCCGATACTTTATTTGTGGCTGTGGTAAAATTCGACCTTCCACCTCTACAAAGTCTGTATCCACTTCTAAATTGAAGGCTTTCTATTTTAAACTTAGTGTCTAGTGACTGTATATTTTTTTTTTTCACGGCAGGACTCACCAGTGTCTTGTTTTCTGAGTTGAAGCCCAGGAGTTCACGACCAGGACCTTTAATCAAGCCTTTATTATGGCTTGGCTGTGTTACTGCCAGCTGGATCAAATTACCACGTTGATTTTCATTAATTCTGACTCTTGCAAATCGCCCAGGTTGCACCAGGCATAGACTCGGAGGCAAGTAAGAAGGACTGGTTTTCGCTTTAACGTTAATTACCGGCCAATCTGGATTTTCAATACGAGCTCCAGGATATTCTGGCTTTGTCAGTATCAGAGAAACCTGCTTTACTAGATATGAAGCTAACTTACTTTCTCGAAAATAGTCGAAAACGCTAATTAAGTCGCCTCTGGATTCTGTCGATTTAGTCGTTTTATTTCCTCTGCTGCCAGTTTTTGCCTCATCTTCAGACTGGTCCCAGCGAAATTCCGCTTCTTTTGCGCCGGCGCCGAACTTTGATATTTTGTGTGAAGAGTTCTTGCCATCATCTTGGTCGGCAAACCGTTGAACTGATTGAAATTGGGTGATCTTTAACCTTTTACCCGCACTGTTCTTTTTGTACACGTGGTCAGTTTTAACAGACAAGTTGTTCAGAAATTTAAGTAAGCCACGCATATCATCCTCTGTATAGTCCCCTATACTCTTCTCTTTATACGCCATCATGAGGCGATCTAAGCGCCCTGATTGATACACTGTAGCGACCCGTGGCTGCACATTGACCAAGATGTCTTGTTGTGCAGCTCTGGCACTGCTAAAGAACCCCTTAAATGCAAATAATCCGCCAGTAAGGGGCTTTTTCAGATAATGCGCTGGGCTTTTGCTGAAATGTTGATTGCCCCCTTTAGTAATGACACCTTCATTCGATTTTGGGTGGTGACCGATGATGATATTTAATGCCTGGATAATTTCTTCCTTTTTGGGAGCACCTTGAGCCAACAACGAGTTGTTGAAAGAGCCCAGAGGCCCGCGCAAGGATACTGATCCTATGGGGGTGATTTTTACAGTGTACTCTTTTCTCGAGGGTCCATCAGGACTATCATATTCCGAAAAATAATTAACAATATACTCTTCTTTAATGTTTTCGATCTTGCGAGGAGAGATAATGTTGGAAATGAAATCCGTTGCAATAATCTGCCTGTTGGGTGGGAAATGCTTGTTTAAAAAAAGCTGCACAACCCTTTTAGCTTTTCTAGCGGCTAGTTTCTTCTCCCTGGAGGAATTCTCTCTCGCCTCCTTGTCTTCAATGGCATTCCCTTTTACGATGTTCTCTCTAGTGGCTTTGTCTACAATCTCAATGCTATAACGATGGAACTCAAAGGTTGACCCAGTAACTAGCTTGAAGTGGTTTGACAAAAGCTTGCTTCTATCCCCAATATTTGTAGGGCCTGGTCGCAGAGGGAAAATCCCCCTGGGACATTTTTCATCCTTAGGTCTTTGTTCGACACTGCTTTTCCCTCTCCCCATGCCTTGATTGGGGCTGGCCGGGTACGAAGCCATTTGGTAACTTGGTCGCTCACGCTTTAAGATCGAATGAATAACAAGGTGTTAATTAATTTAACTTCTACAGTTAAGTAAATTGATCTATTATCAGGCTTCATACCAACAACTTGCTTCATGCTTTTTTCTTTAGAGCGGCGTATATGCTGTTCTTATAGTTTGAATAGGGCATACAGCGTCATACAAATTGTTTCTCTTCTCTACAAACTTCTGTAAAGCATGAACCATTGACTCACTTGCCAGCTTGCTCATCTGAGTCTGGTAGTGAATTGTATAGTGACCATTCTAAGTATCACTAAGAGGTGTGGATATGGCTGCCACTCAACATCTTTCTGTTTCGTAGCAGATCTACTGGCAGTTGTGCAGTCAAAATGCTCATACGTCAACTGCTTCCGATCAATGAGGCAGATGCACAGAGCCTACTTCGGCCCATATCAAACTATCTGAGGACTTCTATATGGTCTATAGGCGCGTTAGTCAGAAAAAGGACCATTGCATGAAATTCAAAATTCCCTGCTCAAGCTTGGTTATAAAGTGACATTAAGGATTAATATTGGTAGCTGGAATAAGTTAATTACGTCTTGCTTATGATTTATCTTTTATGCCTTAGGCTCTCTGCTACTAGGGCCTAGCCTGCTCTGGTATCACGATGTTATACCGACAAAGATGAACGAGCAGTCCCTTCGACTATGAGTCAATAACGACATATTTATTAATACAAGAACGTGCATTCAATCATCACTTTGTATTAGCTTGAACCTCTTCCATGATGAAGGTTACCACGATACTTCTAAGACTGTTATGAAGCTTCAGCTTGGAAAGTATGCGTGATATGATACTGAAACAAAAGGCTGACCAATACTACTACATACACTGCATGCTACCGGGCTAAGCTCAAGAACGGTAGAACCATCATTTGCAAAGAACGTGCGACTTACTAACACTGAGTTCACCAAGTACGTCAAATCGATTGATGTCTGGAACTAAAGGATACAGGTGAGAAAATAATCGCAATCCTGAAACAGTAACCCTTGATTTCTTCGGGATGGAACAATGGCCAACATCACTTTTAACAAATTGCCTCTGACTAAGAACGGGCATTCGCACTCACTGCATATCAAACAACTGCTGCGAACGATCATTTTGTTGTATATCAGTAATTAGAGATCCACCAATAGCACTATTGCTTGTTGTACTACTGTAAATACCGCCATCGAGCATGAATCTAGTATCCAAGACCTCTTGTGGAAGGTCTCCGAGCCCGTCACAGACGTAGCGAGCCTCCAATGCGCCACTACTGCCATGTGTAACATCTTCGGTACCGACAGCCAAGTATTGATCTGCGTCATGATACATCTAGGGGAGATCACATGGCCCTATTAGCTTTTGGCTATCGTAAGTTTATTCGGGGGTAGGAAGAGCAGTACCTGAATTTATCGAGATGAAGAGATTGAGCTCTCAGCAGCCGACATAGGTGATTTAGAGCTAGTCAACGTAGACCACTTGCACTGTGCTCATCATGAACAGCTTTAATTATGGTGGTTATGTTTACGCAACGAGAGAGATTGGTCATTCCTCATCGACGTACCGACAACCATATCATTTTCTAGCGTAAATCTACCTGAGTTCTCCTCAGCGAGGAGAGTCATTCAGATGTCATTCAGAGTTCAGTGAAAAACGTGGGGCCAGAAACACTCCTTGCGTCATTTCTCTAACACATGATACAAACTAGGGTGGCGTTTTGTGATGACTAAATCAGTGGATGATGCTGTGGTGTAACACTCGCTGTGCTTGCTGTATAAAGATTGCTAAACACTAGCTCTATCTGCCATACAATCTTGCCGTTGAATACCACCACGGTAAGAGCACTCGAGAATTCCGCCATTCAAGCACGTTGTTTTTACGTTGACTAATATAGGGGCTACTAGACAATGAGTATTTCAATCTACAAATAATGCCGTGTATCAATTTTTTAGTCCATTCATCAGGATATTTCCTACATCCGAGACATATTGCACATGCAGTGTATTGTTGAATGCAACACCAAAAGTTGTTCCGGAGAACTTCGTGTTAAAATGCTATAAGTTATGAAAAGGAGTCATTTAATCTGTTTATAATTATTAAGTCAGATCATCTCATCAATTGTTTGAGGGGACACGCGAGTCCCAGCCGTCGCTCGCATAAGCGCTAGGATGAGTAAGCGGACAATGACAGCACTAGAGTCGTAGAGGAGGATTAAACATCAAAGAAAGTGATACAAGAGGCTGTCCCTATTTCAGTGGTAGCGAAGCTTATATAGAGGCTGCGCTCTGTGCTGCCGCCGAATTGTTTGTCCTTTTTTATTCTTTCATCCCGATCGCTGTGAAGACTCTGCTATCTCACATGCTGCTATGTAATGATACGTTTATGATAGCCATGACTACTGGCTTCTACTGTGGAACTGCGTGTTGTAGCCGAACGGCTTTTTGCCTTATGAAGGGGCAAAGATATAGACAATGGATAGTTTTTGTTATTGCCAGCCAAAAGTATTAGATCCCGAAACACATAAATAAGTCCAGCCAGTTGTACTGCCTTATCTGCAAGAGGATGAATACTTGTGCACGTCAAGGCATGTCCACATGGAATGATCTAGACGGATGCACCATCCCCGTAACCCAAGACCATCATGCTGAATACTCTGACTGACCAGGCCTGGCTGGTATGTAGATCAATTCCGAGCGGAAATATCATCAGCTATCTCTTTCGTGAAAGTAGCGTTCGTGATAGTTAAATGATTCAGAGAGCAGCTCATGGCAAGCACGAGGTCAGCCAACATGTTTCCGAAACCCACGCTGCCCGGGCATTCATGTGTGTAGTACCATTGCCACCTAGGTAACTAAGCTGTTTTTTCGCCAGTGTCGTTGATGTAGTCAATGCTGTCTTGGTTATGATAAAGATGTTGCACCCCTAGTGCCTATGCAGCAGCTTTGGTATGGTGTCTCTTATATAGTAAAACAACAGTTTATAGGTCAACTTATCAACATATCAAGCCGAGAAAGACAAAATAATCACTTAATAGAAAATATCAAGTCAATGGAGGCAATATTGATGAATTGACTCACTGATCAGTGTGAAGGCCATGATGCTGAGTTGTAATGGGTTGCGTCGAGTTGAGGGGCCCTGGCACGGGGAATGAAGTCTTTTGTATAGCCGACGAAGTAGAATTCAGTCTTGTGGTCTTAAGAGATATTTAATCCTATTATTAATCTCGACTCTTTCACGGCGAGTTCGTCAAGAGCCTCGTTGATCAGATTTCGCCAATGTATCACAGCTCAGAAGCCTTCGTGAGTCATATAGGTATCATATGTATTTCTGCTGATGCTGTTTGGCAAACCCTGCGTGAATATTGGAATGATGGCCTCAAGATTGAGATGAATCAGCATCGCAGCTTGAACGACCAACAGACTAGCGCGAGCGAGCGCAAGAAGATCAGGAGAGCCTCTTCCTGCACAAATAGTTCTAACCAGCAAAGTACATGGCTGAAAGTGGTATAATGGTCGGGCATCGTGTTGTGTACTGCCAGAAAAGGGGAAGAAGGGGGACTTATACACCATGACGAACGGAATAGATGCTTGCGTCTGAAGCTGATTACATGGTCGCAGAGCTCGACATAGTACGTGTTTAAAAGGCGAACGAGGAGATCACACAGAGTCACAGGAAGGTGGTGTTGCTCTAGTACCTGGACCGAAATACTCGGCTGAAGGTGGAAGGAGAGCTGTTCATGCTGAGGGATCGGGATAGTACAGCCAAGAGCTATATCAGCAGGTCAGTAGTTGGCAATATAATTCGCAGTAGCCTTACCCCGAGCACTTCAAAATGCGCCTCGATAACGCTGATCTTGGTGTCTGTGAGCGCAGCCCACGTAATGGTCTTGTTATTGAGGTCTACGTCGAGATCAAAGGTTCAAGGGAAGGTTCTTGAAGTTGGCCGCACCCACACGTCTTTCCCATGAGATACCTTTTCCACTACTTCCAGGGTGTCAAGCCAGGAGCAAAAGGGAGATACTGGCTGTAAAGAAGGCGGGCGGCATTTGTTTTGTAATTGGTGGGATGCATGGCGTAACTTGAAGATGATTGTGGCATGAACCTGCTGTTTGGAGAGCAATTGCATGGTGGCGCGGCGAGATACCTGATTCTCAGCCCGAGAATGTATTGCGTATTTTGATCACCCTCACTCATTCAGTCTGTGGTCCTAATCTTTCCTGTGCAGCATGGAGTTGATGATCAAAGCCGCGAGCGCTTGTCGAGAGTTAGATTACCAAGACGGCTGGTGAGGTTCGGACGTCAATTTTTGAAGGCGAACGAAACATCAGACGGGAGTTGAAGCGAGGTATAACAGCTACAATTGGATAGATGGCATGTTCAATTAATAGACGTGCTCGATTGAGATGTTCTCTGGCCATCCTTTTGATCTTAGATATTCAAGACATTTTCAATTCGATTTCTCTTGACAGAGCCCAATAAAACTATATCAAAGGCTAGAAAATAAAGCAGAGTCATATCAGTCATATAATTCTCAGCTTCGTTAGCGTTTAGTAAAGTAATTACTCCTTGAGTGGCTGTTTTCCGAAGTCGTAATCAGAGGTACAGGCAAAATCTATCATTTTGGTATGCTTACGATGCCTCGCTTGGCCGGATTGTTTATGGTGTCAGTACAGCTTGTGTCAATACTCACATCAGAGATGAGATAGATTTAACTCATACTCCATAATCAATCTCATCATTTATTTCGAATAAAATACATTCGCCAAAAGCAGAGGCAAAAGAGTGACCCAATGAGTGCTTCGATCTAAAGAAACCCATTAATGCTATTGCGGCTACGCAGGACTCACCACGGCTTGTGTGCTGCTCAGACTGGGCGAGGTCAAGATACATTGATGTTGCTCAGCATGACCCTTGACTGTTCATCAATACCATATAATATAGTGAAACCCTGAATCGGGACCAATCTTGTCGCCATATCGTCTCTTCTACGAGAGCTTTTTTATTTTTTCACTTTTTAATATCACTAGGCTTTCTTCAACTGTATCCACTACCGAGTACACAGAGAAGAGTCCCCATTGTATTGATGTTGCAAGTAGTGCATGGCTTGGCGCAACAGAAAGATGTTACTGAATCGGACCTGGTCTGCATTTTGCAGAGCGAAGGACAAGGGTTAGACACCCTCATATTGGTGACGTAGAGAACAAAGGCGTTGGACGCTATGCTGTAATGACAGATTGTCAGTGCTTCCGGAAAGGTTAAATTTTCTTTGTGTGCGTTCTGCCGAGGAGAAATATGAAAAGCCACTAATTTACTCCGCTGGAGGAATGGGAGGGAACTGTAAGTGACGTTGGTATTACATCTACCTCCACGAAGCCGCGGGTGATTCTCTAGGGCCCTGGTTGTGTTATTGAAATGTCTGCCATGCAACTAGATCCACCAGATGACAATCCCCCGCTGTCGCCTGTAAGTCACATCAATATCCCATTCCATGATAGACCGGTATTAGGACAGTTCTCACAAAACATTCATCAGTGGGCAGGTCGATATCCAACCCACTTAGCCAGCGACGAGCGGCCCGTATGGTTTTTATCACTCGATGGGAAACAGCATTCTGGATTGGCATACGAATACCCGACGAAAGATCCAAAACTTTATAGCGATGAGACAGAACCAGACCTCGGCGATGTTCCTTCAAATGGAAATGACCTCGTACGATTTTTCATCGGAGAGCAGATACAATTCCAAGCTCTACAGGGTGTTACTACCGCACAAAGTACCTCTCTTAACCGCTGGGCTTGGCACTCTCCAACTGTCGGAGTATGAGACTTTCTCGAAAGGCATTTTTTAATTTGAGACCATTTTCATTCGTCATACAAGCGCACTGAAGTTAATGAAGAAGGATTGCTGGCTTACTCAACATAGTTGCTGTCAGGAGGACATGTCCCGGAAGTGCCACAGAATCAAGAGTCGCGAGAAGAAGCGCAGGCTAGAGCTGAGACAACTCTTCGCAACATCTTTTCAGAGGAAAGTCTCATCGTAAACGAGAGCAACTGGTTTTCATTCTTCCAAAAGACCGTTGGTATGATCCCGTCGAAGAGAGTTGCTTTCCTCATCTGGAAGGGGGTCCGTGGACCGTAGACAATCCTGAAGTCTGGGCGACTCTGCGTCTGTCATTCGAGTTGGCCAACCGCATGTTGAACGCACTGATCGATGACGAGCAAGATATGTAAGTATTTCAAGGGAAAGGAAAGGGAAATTCCATTGAGAAGCGGGTGAATATTCCCCAAATGGACTGACTGAAATGTAAACTCCGTAGACTGCAAACAATACTTTTCGGTCGTATCGAGTACTGGAAAAATCTAGAGGACATAGGTGGGCCATCCCCTGATGAAGAGTCTCTCGTGCTCTTGTCAGCAGCTATGGAAGCAAGTATCCCCGATCCGACTGGGTCACAGCAAGAACCCAAAGTCCCGGACATTGGCCGTAGGGCAGCTATAGAATCAAGATGTCAGTGAGTCGCCGTATAAGATTACCTGAGTCGCTAGGAAACTGATGCACTTTTGAATGGAATACAGTAAATTACTGTGCGAGGAATCTATGGTGGTCTTTCATGGGTAGCAGAGGCCTCCAAGTTGAGCCTGCGGCCGAGACGGTGACGAACGGACGTCAAACAGACAGGTTTACTATTATAAACATCAGTCCTGTGCAACTTCTCTTAAACGGCGACCTGACAATCTCAGAAAGATGTCATCTGCATTTCTTCTTGGCACAAACGGTAACACTGCGCATTCTCTTCTTGACTTGAAATCGCTTCTAATCAGAATAATTTCTCTAGATAGTGCATGAACTGATGCACGCGATAATGTTTGAGAGAATGGGCAACGTAGATGACAAGTGGAATAAGTTGAAAGCTAGTGACCGTAAAAGGGTAGACGAGTTGATCGAGCCTGTAAGTTAGCACAACTCCTACAAGATCCCGCGGGGCTTATCATCTCTTACCAAACAATCATGCCGCAGTTTGTCGACTTTGACCATCTTTCAGAAATCGGAATGGCTTTCGAGTCGCGCATTTTCAATGGGTCAACGCCAGCTAACCAAAGTGAGTGAAAGTGTGTTTGAAAGCATATGTGTAGCTGAACGGTAGTGCTGACTCGCTGGGATAGCTGGCTTGAATTGCATTCCACTAGCTCACTCCGGAGAGCGCTGGCCGTTTCCAACAATCACGGCAGGTTTTGTCAACGAAAATCACCCGGTTTATTGTGGCCAAGGTCAACTTATCATAGATCGATACGCTGCCATACAAACAGCAAGACTACTTTCGGAGAACTTCTGGACTGGCGCAACAGCTCCAGCAAGGAAAAGCGATTTCAATTGTACAACCCGACTATTCTTGTCTGTCCAACCGAATCATTAGCTAAATTTTCAAATTTTCAGGGCATCGAATAACCATATTTTCGGCCTCAAGCACAACATCTTCGGATCCCCGTTACGGTGGATGGCCGGCGATATGGGAACCTGTGACAATTGATAAGACAAATGCTGATTTATGGCTGCCCGGCGATGCAGAATCAGTCGAAGCGTGGGATAAGCGCTTGAAGTACCTAGAAATATGCCGTGCTGGGTGGTATGAAAGAGAAAAGGCAGCTTGGGTTAGAACACCTGTATGTGAACCTCTATACACACTTTGATATCAGGGTACTCATCATGATACCAATGCTAACATGAGATGACGACTGGAAAGTGGGCATATCCCATGCGATTATTTACGCAAATAGATATTTTCCAAAAGGCATCCCAAACTAAGAACGAAGCAGCTGGTGCGCTTGCATGTGAGCAATTGAGCAGCATACTACCTTGGGACGATGAAAAAGGTTTTCGGGACGGTTTGCCAACTCAGACCAACTTGCGCAATCACGACTGGATTTTCTTTGCCTTATCTATGCTTATGTATGCAACAATGCCAGTTCGGACCAAAGCTATCATCACCGGAGCAGATGATGAATTCGCTATGTGCAGAACATTTCTCAAGCCACGCTCTGGGACCGCTTCTGGTGGTCCAAAAGAATTCAAGCGCTCAGTTGAAGATTTCAATGCTCCTCCTGACACAGTCAGTAATTTCATTGTCTTCAAGCTCTATATTATCACTGGGCGCTTACTTAGTCTTTAATTACATATAGCGAGAAGCAAATACGTTTCATGACCCGTTCGACCAAGGCAAATCGAAACGACCAGTCACTCACGAACACTACCTTAATCTCGTGGACCAACTTCTTGATACGATTAAAAGAAATGAAAGTCTTGTGTCTGGTCCCTGGTATGCTGAGGTCCAACGAGTTTGCGGAGAGTTGCGGGCGGAACGCAAACGTCTACAAGACGAACAGTCATCAAACCATCAGACAAGATGGTCAGTGCGTTGGACTTTTGTCGTTCCAGGTTATGATCCTTCGAATCTAGGGTGGATGCAATGGTCAAATGCTAGCAATGACTGGACACAACTGACAGACTTGCCTCCTGGTACTTTGCTTGCATAAGTTGTCACGGAGGTGACAGCTGTTGTGGAAGTAATATTGACACGAGGGATTCAATGCAGTGTAGTGATCTCTGTAGCATGTATTGAGGTGATCTCCAAAAGGAAATCTGTAAAACTATCTGCAGATATACTGTCTTTTATACATATGATCATCGTGAGAAGGTGTACGCAGCTCTCATACTCGGGTTCAACGCAGGTCCCAGAGGCCCGATGTCGGGCCTATGGCGCTATTCTGACATAAGTGTATTGGACTTTTAAAGGTATAGCGTGTTTCAGGCACCCGGACGATACCTGAGCCGAGGACTTCTTGCATATTACTCTGTATATAGATGTATATACCCCTATAGGCACGAGACAAAGTCTAGATGGGGCGGAAGACAATCTCCAAGATATGTTCATCCATAACTGACGAAAGTAAAGTCCAGGCCCATCCCAGAAAATGAGTGGAGTTGAGTATAGTCAATCTAATCTATCCTCGAATATATAGCTCGTGTCTATCTAGCTCAAAGAGAGGTGAGGATTGATCATTTTGGTTATACAACCGGGCAGGCACGGGGGACGAAGTATTGAAATTCCAACTACGGTGACCGAAATTTCATGAATAAAAGTGTGAACTCTCGGTGTTGTTGTCATCGGCGGAGTGTTCCAGCTTTTCTCAATTTTCTCTCCTATACGCTCAATCTTATCGTTCGTATATCTAATAGCGCAGGCACTACGATCCAAGTAGGACCTCAAAGATATGTACCAATTGTTGAAGTCATCAGTGATCAGAGACGACGAGCTAAGAGACTCAGTGTTCGTGCCAACCAGCAACGCCAGCAGTACTTGACGGAAATACTTGTCACTAGATGTGAATAAACATTGTCGATGACTCCAAGTAAACAAACCAGTCATCGTCTGGGGGCATTTTCACATGACCAATTGCCTGACAGAGACCTATAACATAATTTCGGAATGCCTCATCTTAATCATATACTTATGATAGCTGATGGTATAGATGGCAACCTATCGATTATCGTCTTTGATGGCATGAGGGATCGGAGTAGTAACAACTCATGGAAGTCTTTGCCCTGCGTACTTGTTGCAGAGATCTTGTAAACAGAGGGTCACGCTCAAAGTCCGTTGAGATAGAGCAGAAGACGAGGTCTACGTTGATATCTCGAAGGAACTTGCGTCATATACCTTGTTTGACATTTTGTCATTGTAAGTCAAAAAAAATTCTCACTACTAACCCAAATCAGTGATGAGACCGGTATTTGTCTGCGGTTGCCTTTCTCTCCTTTTTTTTTTTTTTTTTTTTTTGCAAAGTTACCAGTCGGCTTGAGGTACAGCTCGGTCAGCAGGCCCACGCCGCTCTATGAACAGAGATTGCCCGTGAGGACTCGAGAATGCAGACAAAAAACTTATACTAAAATAATTCATACAGACTTCCTCACAGAAAACTCAGAATAAAATTTAGTTTCGTCCAAATCGGAATAACCCCTTCGAGCGGTTGGAAAGCATCACACAACGACCTAGAGCATGTCCGAAAGCCAGTGGTAGCCCATACTTAGCGACTGGAGAAGCTGGACAGCCGGTATCAAGATCTCATGCATAACTTAAATACTGGTTGTCCTCGCGTTTCTGAACATCTGGTGAATGCCCGGATAATCTGCCAATTGATCTTCGCAGTCTCCTCAAGGCGGCTCAAAAACGGTGAGTGGCTCGTAACAAGCTCCCTGTGCTCGACCTGAGCACCCGTTTCCCGCGCCATGGCAACCATTACCCGAGGATAGGCAAGCCGTGATCCTGTATCGTGCCGATGTAGAATGAGGGCACATCCATCTATCCGGTATAAGAAAACTCGCCACTTTCGAATAGGGACTGAAGGCCTTGCGTCGTGAGTTGCGAGACCCAGTAGTCGGCCTCGTCCTTTGGTAAGCCATGATAGAACATCTCTCTCGGAGACATGACAATCTCTGCATAGCCGGTGTCGCGATTGACACGCCACGTCGGGGCGGACGCCCGAGGAAGGGTTTCATAAAGGCGAGGCCCGTAAGATAAATCGGAAGCGATCAGTAAGAGACTAGTGACATGACTAGCTTCATTTGCAGCCGTGTCTTCGCCTTGTCGCCGAATGAAACCCTTGATGGCCCTGTTGCCGATCATCCCGCCATACGAACAGCAATGGCTACTACATCTGTGCTGACATTGACTTCGAGAGATATAGCTTCACGAATGACATCGACATCATCTTCGAAAGTCATGTCTGGTTTCCGGTCGTTGAAGGGAAAGAGGGTGACACGCATTTCAGCCCATGTTGTTCTTGGAGTATTTTGCTTATCTTGCTGTAGCACGACGGTTGGTGCCAGGATCCGTCGATGAAGACCAGCGTCGGTGAATGTGACATTTCCTTATTCTGTTCAAGGTAAAAGAGTGAGTGATCTACAAGGACGAGTAACAGAAGAACATTTGAGCTTTTGCAAATCTATTCAAGCCCCATTTGAGGACTGAATTGGTGGAAAGAACTCAGTACAACATTGCCCCTCACTAACCACACCGTCATCCACATGCCCCGCCGAACAACAACAAAATACCTCCAGACCCCAAATTTGTATATCACGTTCGTGGATTGGTGATGAGGAGAACTGTCAGGATACCTTGTTATTCCACTTGAGGAGTCGACTTCTTCATTTGTATCAAGAATCATGGGAATGGACGCCTTTTGTACAACTTTTATCCCACTAGATAAATATTTGCTAGATAATTATTGACACATTCTTGTCTTGTGGAATTGCCATTTTGTCGCTGGTGAACTTGGCCGATTGCTTGAGGAAGCATGCAAGGCACGTATCTTCGGGCTTGAGGACGACTTGGTACCCCTTCGCTATGCACAATGAAGCAGCTGCAAGTCTAGCTTCCCAATTTCCTTTCGCGCGAACGAGGCCTGGCCGTTTCGGCGGGATAATCATTTCAGCAAAGTTGTCGATCGAAATCAATTCCATGGCATACTCTCCCGGGTTGCATATGCTAAGGCAGGGCTTCATGGTGACGTATTCACGTATCAGTCCCTTGTTAGCCATCGCCCCTGAAATGTCCAGTTCAGCAATCCACTCTCCTCTGTTGTAGACCGACACTAATGTCTCCAAGAAATAGGCTTCCACATCGCGTCCTCCGGAAAAATTAACATTGATTGCCTGCCATGCATCAGAGAAAGATATGTGGAGAGTCGTAGCCTGAAAGCAATCCTCCATTTCTCCCGTGAAAGTATTGTGGTCGTACTGATACCATTCATCAATGCTGTCGTATCTTCGTATCTCAGGTTCCTTGGGAGGGACCATGAATGACATCCCAGCCTTCCCAATGTTACCAGTGAAACGTTGGATAAGAGGTCCTGGATCTCGAGATGCTGGGTCTTGAAGAAGAGACGAGGCGACATATAATGAGTCGGCTGCGCAGAGGGCAAACACGCTCTTCAGTTCGTCTGGGTTAAGATTATAACTTCCGGTCTCCATCATCGCAATACAAGCAAAACAAGTTGCAGCGTCAACTCTATTCGAGCTCAAGTACTTGCCTTGCCGATAGCGATTGTGATCGTCGACGTGCGAAGATCCCGTATCACCTTGCTTGAGAGCAGAGCCGACCCACAAAGCGTCATCAAGGTCTACTTGAACCGCTCGAACGTCGATGGTCGCACCCTCCATCTTTCTATACATGTCTTCAATAAAGGTCATCGCCAGTACCCTTTTAAAACAGGCTCCCGAGACCATGAGATTTCTTGCACACTGATTGAAATCAACAGTCTCACGCTGAAAGAGTCTCATTATCTGCCCAACCGATAGTTGGTATTCCTTAGTATCTTGGCTCGCAGGCTTGGATTCAGCGGAGTGGATAACAGGGGTCGTAATTCGAAGAAGTGCGATGTTTTCGGGGTCGCCGTAGACTGGAGCAAAATCTACGGCAGAATCTGAGCTAGTCGCTGAATATGGCGTCACTTGTAATCTGAATGGGCCTTGCCTTGAAGCTTGGGCTGGTCGGGAACGGGTAGTTGTATGTTTCTCGATGTACGCGTGACTACCACCTCCGTGTTCGCCATGATAGAGTGCCTCTCTTCTACCTCCTCGGCGACTAAAGGTGGGCTGCTTCGGGTCTGAGCTCTGACTTGCTTCTTCACGCAGGTTCTCAATCTCTTTTCTTCGATCTTCGATTTTCTTCTCTCCAGCTATGAGCTCTTCTTTCAGAGTCTGGGTCTTTTTTCTTCGAGCCTCGATGTCTTCCTTCAGGCTCCCGATTTGGATCTCTTGGGTTTTGATGTCATTCTCTTGAGACTCAATATCCTCCTTGTGTGCTGTGAACAGGTCATTTGGTAGAACAATCCACCTTCTGTGGGTTTTTTTGGAGTTTCTATAACTGCCGACTTCAGGGATCGCAGTTGCGTATTCGAAGAAAGACTGACTTTGTCCTTGTTCATACATGTTCAATCCGTTGGACAGCGGCGATCGGTACGTAATAATAAAGTTCCGATCGCTTGTTGATGTCTCCTCAGAGGACATTGAGCTCGCAATTTCTCTGAGAAGTTCAATCTTAGCCTCAATACTGCTCCCAGCTTTCAAGTATGTTTCCACGTTGAAAGCTCCAAGGAATGGGGATCCGAATCCGGGACAGAAACGTCGGCCTAATGCTCGAAGCTTACGTGTGCGTTCGTGATCAAGATGGTCTTTATTTTCAAGGCAGACTTTGGAGATGGTCGAGCCATGAGGAATCAGCACCATCTGTAGAGCGAGGCCCATGCGGAAGCGCGGAATGCAGCTCAATGGCTACGGTGTTTACGTACTGGAGCACACTTGTGGTCGGGATAGAGCCATCGTCCCAAGTCTGGATGTACGCAGCTAACATGGCCCATAATAACTCGTCGACTGTAAGTCTATCTCTATCGGTACTTCTGATAGATCGTAGCCTTGTGACCGGAAGCCGGCCGTAGTATCTTAAATGTGCGAGTGGAAGCGACCAGTAAACCGAATTTCGATCGTTGGCGACCCTTGGCGAAGGCTCAAGGCCCACCGTGAGTACGCCACGCCCGGTGAAGAGTGAATCATTCTGCTTGATCTCCTGCTGCATTCCCAAGAGGCACTGCATATCGGGATACAGGTGCCAAGAAAGCAACCCCAGCAGTATATCTCCCTAGTAGACCGGCAACGGAATCCCGCACAGAAGTTTTTCCCTTTGCGACATCGAAGAGGACCACGCATCTATAACGCTGTCATATGTATCGGGTTTTGAGTTCACTGGAAGGTCCAGGTTATCGATGATCAGCTTCGCTTGAGTCTGCTGCCGTCCCATGGCCTTATCGGCTACGCGAAGCCACGCCCTTGCGCTCGCATCCCAATCGAAGATATCAGCTCTGCGGATTTCCTCAGCAAGTGCTTGTACTAGTTCGTACTCCAGCTCCCCTTCTTCTTCAAGTCTTTGCCTCAGCGTAATCTTCCTTCTCGTGATAATTTCGACCCAGATAGATGTTGCTTCGGGAGGATCCCAAATGCGGGCTAGCATACACGCAAGGAGGTGGCAATGGATGGCCGCTCGACCAGAAGTAGCTGCAGCCCAGAGAGTGGTAGCGTCAGTGCCTATCATATCTTCAAAGACGCCCGAAGAGCCTGCTCCTCCATGATTAAAGGCAGCGGCTTTCTGGGCAATTTCAGAAGCTCGGAGCCCATAGGCCCTAATAAGCTCAGGTGTTGACGGAAGGATATCTTTGTCTTTGAAGAGAACCCCTAGTTTCCTGGCAACACCGTGCCGGACCCCTCCCTCGGCTTCTTGGATGCGGTTCTTTGAGAGATGTTGGCCAATTCCAGCATACTCTGGTGGGGGCGGCACCACTTGCTTGGTGAAAAGACTGAATTCGAGATTGACGTTAACAAGGGCGTTGGTGGCTTCGGCGCTGAACTTGGCCGCCGATGCATCGAACTGTCCAATTGAGTTCATCTTGTCTGCCCCGATGACACGGAAAAGAGATCGAGCAATGAAGGGATGGTAAGATTGGATAAGGGCATGTTGGGCTCACGGGTTATTTCATTGCCGATCGGGCAGAGACCTATCTAGGCAAACCAGAGGACGTGGGATAGACTGCAAGGCAAACTGCAAGGCGTTTTCTAGTCCACATCAAGGTTATAATTTGACACCAATACTAGATGGCGTTGGTTATATGCAAGCTGCATCTCAGTCAGGGGATAATGGCTCGTCGGTTCGATCGAATACACAGATAGATTGACACTAAGTATACACATAATCTCACATATATAATCATATAATAATTCAAAATGCTTTTAAATTATATAGATAAGCAAAAGTTAAGATAACACGACTGGATATTTGTACTTAAATATATAGTACATGTAGTGTAAAATAGCTCCACTATGTATATGTACATATACCTACCTAACTTAAAAATATTTGTTGCAGAAAGCAGCAGCAGAGCTCTAGGGTTGTGAAGAAAAACTGCCCCTCATTACCCCGCTTTCTCCAAATTTGCCTCATCTAACCATTACAAAACAACAATGGCATCCGGAAAACAGATCTTCAATGTCGGCGTGGTTGGTTACGGGTAAGCACGATAATGCTTTTAATCTCAAAAATAATACCATGCCTGGAAGAAGCGCATGGTTATCCAGCTAACAATAACCTATCTAGCCTTTCCGCTAAAATCTTTCACATCCCGTTTATAAACGCGTCTTCGAGCTTCACCCTGCACTCGATACTTCAGAGAAAGCCTGGTCCCGACTCCAACGCGCCAGCAGATTATCCTTCGATCGCTCATTATACCTCGCTCCCATCTTTCCTTTCCGACAGCGCCCTTGATGTCGTAGTTCTCTCCACGCCGCCCACGACACACTATGCTTTTGCCAAGGACGCTTTGGAGGCTGGGAAGCACGTCTTTGTCGAAAAGCCCTTTGTGCCCTCATCCTCCGAAGCCGCCGACCTGATCGCTCTATCCCAAAAACATGACCGGCACATCTGCGTGTACCAGAACCGTCGGTGGGATGCCGATTTCCTGACTGTCAAGTCCCTCCTAGATGCCAACAAATTGGGAAGAATCATCGAGTTCGAAACACACTTCGACAGATACCGTCCCGAGGCAACCCAGGGATCATGGAAGGGCTCTTTAGGCCTCGCGCAAGGCGGTACGGCGCTATACGATCTTGGCACGCATCTCGTAGACCAGGTCTACTTTCTGTTTGGCATGCCCAAGGGAGTCTATGCTAAGCTGGTCAACCAGCGAGAGGGCCGCTTCCTGGGACCGAACGACCCCGATGTTGAGCCTGACAGCGTCAATATGACCCTAACCTATGGGTCGGGAATGCTGGTACACGTGCGCATTAGCGTGCTCAGCGCCGAGACGAAGCAGCCGCGATTCTGGATTCGCGGCACCAGCGGAACATATACGAAGAATGGCCTTGATCCCCAAGAGGACCAGCTCAAGGCGGGTATGGCAACTGCGGATCCCGCTTTTGGGTTAGAACAAGGCAGCGACTGGCACGGCCGGCTTGTCACAAAGGGCGAAGATGGGGAGTTCACCGAGACCACCTGTCCTAATGTGCACCCAGCCACATATAGCAAGATATACGAGCTATTTGGGAATTCACTGAAAGGAGAGGGGCCAGTCCCTGTATCGGCGTCTGAAGCATCTGATGTTTTGAAGATCCTGGAGGCTGCACGGGCGAGTGCCCTGAACTGTTCTGAGATACAGATCTCATAGTCTATCGTGAAGTATGGATTGGCTCATCTTTTGGATTCAAAGCCCGGGTAAAGCCACGCTTGTCAATCCGTACTATCGCCTAGTTTGAAACCATATTCTGGATACAAGGCCGTCCAGCGCGACATAGTCAGAGCGCCCAGGAATTACCTACCAAGGCCTTGACAAGCAGTCTTCATAATATGTTTCTTGGTACACAGATTATTAGGGCCCCTCTGTCAAGTCTATGACATCCTTACAATTAAGACCAAGTACAAGACTAGTCAGATGGACGATGCCTAGAGAAGAAGCTTACGCTAATATTGACATCTTACTGCCATAGCTGTCTCCTTGAACCCATATTTGACAAGGTTAAGGCCCTGCTTCGGCCTGTGAATCTCTTGACGCGGTTACTGGAGTCCTCCAACTGCTAAACACATCGGCCCATCTTCTTTAGAATGATGAGAATGATGTAAAAAGAATGTGGGCCTAGACCAGATAGGCATCGGCTCATCCCGAAGCAGACCTTCAAAGGAAGAAAAGCTATGAGCCTAATAATATACAACACTCCAGCTCGTTCCAAGAAAGAACAGTTGATAAGCATATATACAATCAAAACCAACGCTTCCGAACCTTGAACGTCTCTTGTGTCTCTCGCCCTAACTTCGCTCCTGCACCATGCTTCCTGTCTAAGCTTCGCTCAGCTCGAACTCGAAGTTGCTCAAGCCATTGCTTCTCAGATACGTTCCCGAGAATGTCTGGTTTGGGCAGGCAGCTCTAGCCGCGCTGGTGCATTCCTGCCAAGTGCATTTGAAAAAGTCAACTGTCATGCAGCTTGCCGCCGTGAGAGCCCACTCTGCCGTTCCTGATGTCCATGTTAATGTGGTGACCCCGCCAGTGCAATTAACAGTTGGGGCTTGGACGCAATTACAAACGAGTAGTTCTTCGAGGACTTATTAATAACCTTTCTCACACCGATATACCCAAATTTAATAGACATCTAGGGAGCTCCTCAGTCAAGAAGGACGGCTTTCAGACTTATTTCGGGCTCGTGCATAATATGTCTTGCACTGCATCTGGTTTGAACTAATCCTGGGGATCCGTGGAGGAGCATGATGGTGAGCGGTTGCAAATGTGACTGTTGCTAACAGCACAACCGAGCGCTTCGGGATGAAAACCGAATGATAGCTCGGACGTGTCGATGCTGCTGTGATTAGCCCATGTGTAGCGAGTGTGGTGATGGATGAGAGATGCATTACAATGGATCTAGGGAAGAACAGCCCGACACGCAGAGTCCATTTGGCAGGGGTCGCGCCAAAACTGCTTCGAAAGATGGCAGGATTGCGCTATGTTTAGAAACAGCTTTGCTAAGTACTAAGCTTAACAGCTTATTTCTGTTCCAACACGGAACCGCACACGGTCTCATCGGCTGACCCCACCAGTCTCAGTCATACTAGCTCAGACGTAGGTCAGTGAAAGGAGTGAAAGGTGGGATGATCATCCACCAACGCTTGGTAAAAGTGCTCGACCTAGAGTGGTCTAAGGGAAGGTGGATCAGCTTTATGTCACTGAACAATGAAGATCGATGAAGAGATAAGAATTTTCAGGCCATGCGTCCAACTCATTCAGGAGGATACGAGTGACAATAAGTAAGATAAGAATGTGATCTACCTTAATTTTCGTGAATTATGACTTGGTAATTAGAAACCTATTATTAGTGGAGCATAATTTAACATCTCAAAACGTCTTAGGTGATAGAGAAACCGCCAAAATCCTATACATCTCACCATGATGAAGGTGTCCTATAGAACCTAAGAAAAATGCATACCCGTGCCATACTGAAGATGCCTTTGCATTATTTGATTACGAAGCGTTGCAAAGTCGCCGATGACATATGGTGACGAAAAGGACGAGACCTATGTCCAAGCGGTCGTAGTTGCTCGGACAAATGAGACAGAGCCTCTCCACCCATCACCTCAGGAACATAACACTCCCCAACAAATGAATAGTCACCGTCTTCCTTTCGCATGAGGATGTGTGGAACTGGTGCGCCAAGAAGTATGACGACGATGTCCCCGGGCTTTGTTTTCGGCGCAGCCAGGCATTGGAGCCCTGTTGAGGTGATGCAGAGCCGGCGGCCAAAGCAGTGCTTCACTTGGGTATTGGATGCCCATAAAATCGACGTCTTAGCCATTCTTGCATCTGGAAGATCGAGGGTAGGAGTGGGAAGGGCAAGCAAGACAGACCATATGGTATCAAAATCTTCCCTGGAGTAAATCTCTCGGTTGTCAGCGGGCTGTCTTGCTTTGTATCTCAGCGCCGAATGTGTCAAGTTCTGGACACCTATGCAACTATCAGCAAGCGTGTTCCATCTCCGAAATATGCTTTGTAGGATTTGCACACCACTCAGGCGAGAAAAGCTGTGTCTTGCTCTGTGCCTCGGTGAGGGGCATATCGAGGTATGGTTGCCTTTGTGGCTTTCAGCAAGTATATTCCAACTATGAAACACGCGTTGAAGGTTTGGCGCAGTATCTGGGCAAGATAGACCACACTCTCCGACCGTATCCAAGGCAATACCCATCGCCCGAAGAGCTCCGTCTTTTATTTCAACCTGGCAGGCTGGACTTCCGCACGCATCATATGGTTCTTGGAACTGGTTGTCCAAACCAAGTGACACAGGCAAAAAATCGACTGTCCAGTCTGGGACCCAAGTGGGAAGATCATTTGGATCTCGCCTTTCCTTTTTCGCCCCGGTGACTGTAGCAGACAGCAACTGTAGTGACTGGGTACTATCCACGATCGCATCGGCTGCACTGAGGTAGACTTTCCCCGTCGACACTCTATAGTCTACGATAATGCGATCACGGTCGGCTGGAGTGAACAATCCCATGAGAGCGTATATCTTGTCGACAGAATTGGTAGCCTTGCTCCGTCGTGTCTCGTATAGCTGTTGGAGCATTGAACTCTGTCGGCTACTATCGAAGTTATAGGTAATAGTTGGAGGTGGCTCAAAGACGAAGCTAGCTTCTACTCGATTCGAAGCCCACCACGTAGTAAAACAGGCCCAGGGCACGCATTTCGTGCCACATACCACGAGTGGGTGTTGTGCCAATGCAACTTCTTGCACAACCCAAAGTCTGTGGAACCACTGGTGTTGTTTGAACAGTTCGGCCACGGGCTTTAGCGTTGCAGGGTTGCTCTGGGCGGTACAGATAGCGTCCATTGCCACATCACTTTGCTTGCTTGTTTCGCCGAGGAAGATCATCACCCGGTTGGCTTGGGAAAATATGCGGCCCATTTGTATGATTTGCGATGCTCTCTCATCATTATCCTCCTGGTTGATACAGATGGAGTCTATCCAAAGCAGCCTTCGTGAGTGGGGGACATGGCTTTAGCTTGTTACAAGTAACCTCACTTTCCAGATCGAAACTTACCGAAAGTGGTCACTCAGTCGAAAACGCCGCATGGCGCGTTCGACGCTTGGTAGCACCGTTACCATGCGGCCACTGCAAATCACCCGAGGGAGGGGAGAGTTTAGGTTACCCTATGTATAAGAGACAGCTTCATGGTATAGGCAGGTGTTTAGATGTAAATGATGAGTTTTAAGCTCAATCTGTATGCGGTCGTTCCATTGCCCGGGCTGCAAGGAAACCAGTCTGAACTGGTTAGAGAAATCTCAATAAAGCGAAAAGAGGTGGTTATATTGGAAGAAAATCTACAATAGAAGCCTTGGGTATTAGATTAAATTTATAGTATACGTTATAGTAAATCTTTTAATAGATCTACCGGAAATACACAAAGCGCTCCGCTTTTTGATTAGTCTATTTAAGTAAGTATATATATTAAATAAAACGCGGATATTTTAAAATTAACTTATTTTAAGCCTAGTTTAACTAGGCTAAATAATTTTAAGTTAGTTAAAACTAATTTATAAATTTAATAGTTTTTAATTAACAAAGTTAGTTTAGTTTATTTATTTAAGCTAATTACTATAAATAATTTATTTAATCAAAATATATTTTTTTAAATTTTTTAAATAATTGAAAAGTTTATTTAAATAGTAAAGGAGGCTTTTATAAATAGCGTAAGTAATTTTTTTAAAATAAAAATAGCTTTAAAGCATTTTTATAATAGTTTTTCAAATAATATATACGTAATTTATTAATATTTTTGAAAATATATAAATTATAACTAATTTATAACTTGATTTTAAAAAATCTACGCTATTTAGTTTATAATTTTTTTTTTTTACTTTTTTGAAATAATATAATTAAATTATCGATTTTAAT
Organism: Xylariaceae sp. FL0255; assembly: GCA_022578795.1. Classification (NCBI taxonomy): domain Eukaryota; kingdom Fungi; phylum Ascomycota; class Sordariomycetes; order Xylariales; family Xylariaceae; species Xylariaceae sp. FL0255. The sequence continues at coordinate 9,492 of MU388938.1, read as the reverse complement.
TAAACTTTTTTTAATATTATATAAAATTTATCGATATAGTTTTAAATTATTATAGTTTAAATAAACGGTTTTATAAATATATTAAAGTTTATTTATATATTTAATTATAGCGTTTATTTACTAAGTTTTAGTTAAAAAAAAACTTAATGTAAATAATTTATTAAAAAACGATTTAAACAAATTTTTTAAAAAAATATCTATAAATAATTTTAAATAAGCTAAAGTTTAAATATTTAATATAGTATAGATTAGCGATTTATATTATTTTAAAAAGTCGGATATTTTAATTAATTAAGTAAAATTATATTAAAATAGTAATAATTAAATAATTTAACAAAAGTTTAATAATGTTTAAAATAAATTTGTAAAATTAATTTAATAATTTACTAAATATAGTTTTTAAAATCCGATTAAAAATTTTAACAAAATTAACGTTTTTATAAAACGTAGAAGGTATATTTAAAATTTCAATTTTTACGTTTTTTATAATTAAGTTATAAATAGCTATTAAGGTAAAAACTAAGTTTAGGTTTAAATAAATAATTATAATTTAAATATTTAATTAATCGGTTTAAATTAATAAAAATTTACTAGCTATTTTAAATTAATAATTAAAAATAATATATATTTATTTAAATTAGCTAAAATAATTAATTAAAGTTAATATATATATATTTTTATTATTTATAATTAAAAAAAGTTTAATAAAATCGGCGACGATAATTTAAAAAGGTTTATATATTATTATTAATAAATTAAATTAATTTAAATGTATTATAAATAGTTTAAAATATAATTAATAATATTTTAAACTATAAACGGTTAAAAAATAGTTAAATTAAGTTTTTAAAAAGTAATTTTTGCTGAAAAATAGCTTATTTTATTATAAACTAATTGTAAAATTTTTAATATTTTTAATTTAATAATATAACGTTTTTAAACGTTACGTTAATAATATTAAGATTATTTTATAATAAGCTTATTAATTTAGCTAGTATAAATAATATAAAAGTTATATAATTTAGTTTTAAATATTTTTATATTAGCTTGATTAATATTTATTTCTAAATTTGTAAATTTTTTAAAAAATTTTTAAATATAAGAGTATTATATTAACTAAATATAAAAACTGCTTAAAACAAAATCATAAGTTTTTTCCAAAAATAAGCTAATATAAAAGTTTAAATTAGCTAACGTTTAATTAATTAATAAATTAAAAGTAGTTTATATTATTTTATTAAGTTTATATAATTTAAAAAATAATAGGCTTTTTAATTAACTTTAATAGTTATTAAATTTATTAAATTAGGTTTAAATATTTTTTAAAAATTTTTTAAAAAAATTAATAGTTATTAAATAAATATTAATTTATTTAGTTAAATTTTTAAATAGCTTTTTAATAAGTTTTTTTCGTTTAGTTAAATTTAAAGTTTTTAAAAAAACTTTATAATTATTTTTTCCTTTTTTTTATATTTATTATTCGTTTTTAATATAACTTAAATTAAAAAATATATTATTATATTTATAATTTTCAAAAATCATATAAAATAAAGTGTTAATAATTTAATTTCGTTTTTTTTAATATAAACAATTTTAATATTAAGCAATTTTAGTTTATTTATTTATTTAGCGTAAATATTTTTTATATTAAGTAATTTTAAAAAAAAAGTAAATAGTTTATAATTAGTATAAAAAATTAATAAAATAGTTATTTTAAAACATTTTTAATAGTAACGGTAAAATTTTATAATAGTAGCTAATTTATATTTATATATATTATAGTTTTTTTAAGTAGTTGTAAATAAAAAGCTATTATATAAAATAAATTTTAAAACTTTACGTTTTATAACGATATTATATTAATTTTGTAAAATATAATATTTAATAGCATAAGTAAAAATATTTTAAAAACAATCGATAAAAAAATTCTATATATATTTATAAAACTCGAATATTTTTAAATTAAACGTTTTTAGCAAATAGAAAATTAAAGCTTTTAATTTATTTTATTTTTAAATAACGTTATTTATAAATTAAGAAAAAAAATATTATATTTTAAAACAATTTTTAATTTAATTATAAATTAGATTAATAATTTTAATAAATGTTTTAATTTTTATTTAAAATTTAGTTAATTTATTAAATATATTTAAAATAGGCTATTTATATAGTTGTTTTATTTAATTTATTTTAGTTAAAATTTTTCTATAAATTCGATAAATAATTTTTAGAATATGAATTTTTTTAGCCTCGATAATAATTTTTCCGAATAAAAACTTCAATCGAGTTTATAAAATCTTTAGAAAGAAATGCTTTTCGATTTATTATAAATAATTTTTAATAGTTTTGTATATTATAAAAATATTATTAATATATTTAATAGTATAAATTAATTTACTTAATTTAAATAATATATTTAAAATAAACTTAAAATTAAATAATAAAATAGCTTCGAGAACGATATATATTAATTTAAAAAACGAATAGCTAACAGATAAAGTTTTTTAAAATAATGAGCAAAGCTATAATTAAAAAAATTTAAATATTTTAAAAATTAAAATATAACATAAATTTTTATAAATAGATATAGTTTAAAAATTATATTTTAAATTAGCTTTTAAATAAACAATATTATAAAGATTTAAAATTTTTATATAAATATTAATAAATAAAGGTAAATTAATTTTTAGGAAATTTTTTTTAATATAATAATAATTAACGGTAAATTAAAGTTTAAGCTAAAAGTTTTAAATTTTTAGCTTTTTATTTTAATTTTTTGAAATAAAAATAAGCATAATAGTTTAATTAAATAACTTTTTATTAATAATTATAATTAGTTTAAATAAATTAATATAATTATAAATTAGTTTAATTATATTTTTTAAAGCAATTTTAAGATATTATATTTTTTTTAAAACGTATTTAATAAACGTATAAATTAGTAAAAATCGTTATATTAAAAATATTTATTATTTTACAATTTTTATAAATATATCATACTTTTATATAATATATTCGAAAATATTTAAAAATTAATAAATTAAATTTAAGTTTTTTATAATTAAATTACGTTATTATTTTATTATTAAAAATAGTAAAATTAATTAGCCGTTTAACGATTTTTTAATTTATAAAAAATTGTCGTAACGTTTTTACGAAAGTTTTAAAAATAAAATTAAAAGTTTGCTTTAATAACTAACTAAGTTTATTTAATAATTTAAAAAGCTTAACTAAATTAAGTTTAATTAATTATAAACTATTTATAAATTTATTATTTATAATTTACTAGTTAAATTTAATTATTTTAAAATTAATAAAACTGGCTAAACTAAATATTTTTTGGTAGATTTTTTTAAAAAAGCTTAATAATATTAAACGAAAAATATATAAATTTTTAAAAACATAATATTTAAATATAAAATTACGTAAATTAGTAAAATAAATAGTATTAATCAAATTTAAAAATACGCTTAATAAAATAAATAAATTTAAATAACGTTTAAATTTATATAAAATTTATAAAAACAAAGTTATAATATTTTTTATAAATAGCTAAATTAATAATTTACTAAAATTAAAGTAAATAGTTTAATTTTTCGAATTAAAATTTAAACTTTTTTTATTTAACAAATTTATTAAGTTTAAATTAAAATTTTATTTAAAATTAATAATAAACTTAATTAAAATAAATTTATAAATAATGCTAAAATTTAATTAAAATCTTTAAATAAAAATACGTTTTTTAACGAAGTTATTATTAAATTATATTAAATTAATTTTAATATTTAATAAAATAATAATATTTCATAGTTATAAAAATTTTAAAATTAATTAAATATTTTTTTTACGCTTAATATTTTAATATAATTAAACCAATATTTATATAAATTATATAATATTTTTAATTAATATATTAAAAACTATAAATTTATTAATTTTTTTAATAACTTTTATTAAAATCGTAATAGTTATATTTTTAATTTTTAAATTAGTTAAATTATATATTTAAATAATTATAATATTAATTAAAGTTTTATAAATTAAATTTATATTATTTTTTTAATTAATTAACGCAATTTTTTTAAAATAAAATATAACTAATAATTTTACAATTTTTAAAAAATTTTAAAATTAAAATAATCCAATAAACTTTTAAAACCTTTATAACGGTAAAAGTTAAATTTAAAGTAATATTTATAGCTAAAAATAATATAAATAATTCACGAAAATTTATTTTAATAACGTTAATTTAAATATTTTTTATTAAGCTTTTTTAAATAATATTTTTTATTTAAATATATCGATAAATAATTTTTTTAATTTTATTATTAATTTAAATAAGTAAATATTTTAAATTTCGATATAAATCTAGATTTATTTATATAATATTTATAATTAATATATAAATTTAAATATTTTTAAATAAATTTTAATAGTTAACTAGGTTTTTTTTTTTAACAAATTTTTAATTTAATAAATAGTTTAAAAAATAAGCTAGATTTACAAATTTTCTAAATTTTTTATGTTTTAGTAAAAATAAATATAATTAAAACTAAGCTAAATTTTTTAGCTATAGCTTTTTTTTCGCCTTTTTTTTTTGCTAGTAATTAATATAAATATTAATTAAAGAATTAAAACTTAAACAACAAAGTCTTTTCGAAGCTAATTATTTTTATTTAACGTTTTAATCGAAATAGTAATTAAATTAAAATAAATATTAACTAATAAAATATTTAAATCAATATTATTATTTAAATAATTATTTAAAAACTATTTATAATATATTTAAATTAAACAAGCTGCAATTTTATAAATTAACAGTAATTTATTTAATTTATATTTATTTATTAAACTAATTAAGGCTTAAATATAAATTTACTTTTTTTGGTATTATATTAAAAAAAAAAATAACTAAATTTTTTATATTAAAAATAGTATTTTTTATTTAATTAAATAGCTTAAATATTATTAATAATAAAATATTTAAAAGTTTTACAAGCTAAAATTTTATTTAATTAAAAGCATAAATTAAATAAGTTTTAATTATTATTATTTAAATATTTATTTATAAAATAACTAAACTTTTTATATTTAAAATATTTTATTTAAAATTTAACTAAATTATTAAAGTTATATTTAAAAAATATTTTAATAATTTTTTTAAAAAAGCAGCTAAAAATACTATTTACAATATAGTTAAAAGCTATTTAATTATTAAATATATGTAAACGTTATTTATATTAATTATTTGAAATATAAAATAAAAAAAACAAAGTAATAATATTATATAGTATTATAATTTATATATTATTTTAAAAATACGTTAAAGGTAAAAATTAAAATTTAAGTTAAAATTAAATTATTTAATAATTTAACTTATTATTAAAATATTTTGTTAATTTTTAATATATTTTTATAGTTTTTTTAATTATAAAGCAATTATAATTTAAAGTTATTTTAATAGATTTATATTAAATTCGGTTTTTTTTAATTTTTTATGCTTTTTTTCGATTTTTAATAATTTTTTAAGCTACTTAAATAATTTTTATATAATGTTATAATAATTTAATACCTTAAATACCTCTCGAAATAGCTTTTTAACGTAGGTCGTAGTTTTAGATTTTATTTACAAATTTAACAATAATAATTCGAAAAATCGTTATTTTAAATATATTTAAAGAAATAAATCTAATTATTTAACAAAATATATTTCGACTTTTAATATTTTTTATAATATTTTATATATAAAAATAGTATTAAACTAATAATTTATTTAGCTTTTATTTAATTTAAATTAAATTTTTATCTAATTAGTTAATAATTAAATCGATTAAGTAATTAAAAAATTTATTTTTAAGCTTTTGTTTAAAAATTATAAAATCGTTTTAAAACGTTTGGTTAATTAATATTTTATTAAAAATATTTTATAAATATATATTTAAATCGATAAATTAAATAGCCTAGTTTTAATAATATATATTAATAATTTAAATAATTTTTAAATAAAATAAAATAGCTTTATTATAGCTAAAATAATAAAACTATTAATAAAAATATTATAATTATTTTATATAATTAAAAATTAAAAAACTATTATTTAAAAAAATATATTCTATTAATATTAAAATTAGTTAAATAAACTAAATAGCTAATTAAATAAACTACTAATTTATTTAAATAAAATTAATTATTTATTTAAACTAATTAGTATATTTTAAGGCTAATTTTTAATTATAGCTATTTTTTAAATAAATAAAATAATAAATATATTAATAAACTTAAATAAAATGTTATTATTAAATTTTTAAAACTAATTTTAAATTAAAAAAATAAATATAGACTTTTTTTAAAACTAAACTAATTATTATAAAATAAATAATATATTTATAAAAATCGTAAATAAAATTAAAGCAAATTTATAATTAAGATTTTAAATTGAACTTAAATAGTTTAAAAAGCTTTTATAAAAAAGTATTAAAATATAATTTAATTTAATATTAATATTATAATAATTAATAATATTAAAAAAGTTATTTAAATATAAATATAAATTAAATAAATTATTTATAAAATAAAAAAATAATTAGACTAAATAGTTTTTAAAATTTATATTAAAAGACAAAAATAATAAAATATAATTTCTAAAAAATATAAACAGTAATTAAATTAGATAAAATTAAAAAAATAGCTAAGTTAATTAGCCAAACGTAATTTTTTTAATAGTAATAAAAAGAAAAAAAAGCTTAATTAAAAGCTTTAAAACTTTTTTTAAAAAATTTAATAAATTAGATAAAACTTATTTATAAAATATAAGCGTTATAAAATAAATAAAAATTAAATTAAAATATTTAAATATAGCCGATATAAATAAATAAATACTAAAGCAGATTTTATAGTAATCAAAAAAAAAAAAAAAAAAAAAAAAAAAGCTTTCGAAATCCTTCCAACGAGTAGTTTTATAGCGACTAAATAAAACTTGCAACTAGTAATATCAACAACATATTTAAGTAAACTCTAAAAATGGCTTAAAAAAGACTTAAAATTAATTAATAAAAATATAAGCGTAGTAATAAAATAGTTAGTAGATTTCCGGATTTACCGTACTAGAAATCTCAGTAAAGCAAAAAGAGGTGGTTATATTAGAAAAAAATCTACAGTAGAGGCCCTAGGTATCAGATTAAATTTACAATATACGCTGCAGTAGGTCCCCTAACAGTTAGGACCAATTGGCGTGTATAGAGGTAAATGCTGGGTATCGCACGTTAAATAAGAACCTTTTCCCTTGATCAAGCAAAATTCGCATACCTCCATCCACATTGAATCCAGGGGACCGCTTCTGATCTCATTGGCTTCGAAAGAATGAAGTAAAAGTGTCTGGTAGGCGATCTTAAAAGAAAATCCACACGAGATGGTGGAATGGTGATGTAGGTAATCAGCACTATAAGAGACCACTTTCGAGGGACTTCGACGCCACGATATTGTTGTATGTTCGACATGTCTCCATGTTCATGCTTACTTTGACATCTAACGTATGGAAATCTGAGAGGCGCAGTACAATTTTCCTGTGGAGGCCTCTCTGACCGGGGTTCCAACGGGTCTAATTGGTGGTTTCAAGCAGCTTTCTGATTGGTTGGGGCGTTATAAAGTAAGAGGGCAGCCGAAGCATAAGCACGCCTTGTCACGAGGCGCGCACGTAGACAACAGCTAGAGGTTGACGAATTAATTTTGGGGAGGGAAAGTGGGTAGATGCAGTGCTATCTACCTGCCATGATTTTATTGCTGGCCGTCGCCGTGGCCGCCGTAGGTGCGGGGATGTCACGGGGCATATAGATGAAATCACATTTTACGGCGGACGGAAATTTGACTAGAATGTTGAGGAGAGGTAGGTAGCTAGAGTGGTAAAACAAAATCACGTCCATTGGAGAGAGATAGGCGAAGGAAGCTGTATCGCAGGTCGTGGAGTGAGTTTATTGTTTTCGCGAAGCACTGATAAAAGTATTGGGCCCTATATATACAGTGGGGTAACTAATTTATCGGGCCACCCACCCCAGCCACGCGACTTTTTGCGTATTGAGCAATCCAACCACCTATTTTATATATACTATATATTTTCGCCATAAATTCCGAATTGCATAAATTTAGTACTACTATAACCGCAAGTTGCTAAAAAAAATAGGACTTTATTTCGAAAAAAAAAAAAGCTACTATATATAACACTTTTTACGTAAATATAATATAACGTTTTTTTGCCGCTATATTTAATATATCTAAATCAATTATAAACCGTATATTTTAAAACTAGAAATCTATATATATTTTTAATAAAAATATAAAAAAAAAGCCGTACAAACTTCTTTTGCCGTTAAAAACGCTATATATTAAATTTTGTCAAAAAGAATCGAAAAAAAAGTTAATGGGATATTTTATAAAATGCCGGTTTCAAAATTAGGCTTATTTTTATATATTATATCGCCTATTACTAAAATTTGTTTAAATAAAAAGCTTAAAAGCAAATTTTTTTAAATTTTAAATTAACAAAAAAAAAATATAAATTCTACCGCTAAAATTTAGAAAATTTCGACAAATTATTAGCAATATATATAATTTCCGAAAATAGTATTTTTGCTAACTAAATTAGACCTTTTTTAGCAATAAATCGTTTTGCTAAAATTCCGCTAATAACTTAACTACGTAAATAATTCGTTTCTTGTCCAAAAAATATAATAAAAATTTCGTAAACTTTAAAAACTACGTTAAAGCAAATATTTCTATTATAATTTAAAATAATATTTGTTTTAAAAACGGCACGAAGTTTAAAACGTTTCTAATTTTTATAAAAAAAAACCTTCGACCGGAAAATAATGAATACGCGCATAGTTTTATTTCGTAAAATTATTAAAAAGCATTAATAAAAAACTTACTACTTATTTTAAAACTATAATAATATTTTTAATAAAATAATATATCTATATATATTTTGAAAAATATAAATAAATAGCTCGTAAATTACGTAATATCGATATTAAAATATTAACTTATTTATAGCCTAAATTTAAATTTTATTAAATATATATAAATAGTTAAGTTACAGCAGGCTGGGTCCTAGGCGCTAGGTCTGTGTGTAAGGCCCCACTTTTGACATGACGTGTGGGCCGCGCGCCCTACTGTAAATTCTTTATCGATAGTAGATAGCAGAGATAAGGAATTTAGGTTTACTTAGTGCTTTCGCCTCCGTGCGCCACACTTCGTTGACTTTTTTCCTTTCTCTACCTTTAGATATTTTATTGATGATATTGCTACACCTTGACGGAGCCCTGCCTTCTTCCATATAGTGCATATCGTGACTAGTTATAAAAAAAATATTATATATAAAATATTTAAAGCTTTTTAATTTAAGAAAAAATACCCTTAATATAGCCTAATTTAAAAAAATATTTATATAAATATAAAATATTATAAATAAAACTATAATATAAAAACTATTATTTAATA